>PVJL010002319.1:190914-204970 GCA_004026885.1 Lyroderma lyra
CCCCCCCCCCCCCCCCCGTCAAGTCAAATGCTCCGGTGGGACAGGTGGCCTAAGGCAAGTTGTGCTCTTTGGGGCTTAAGAAATGTCTATTGGCAGTCAGCCGTTTTCAGGCGGATGGTAGGAAAGGTGAAGCCATCCACGATAATGGCAGACGTCAGAGGGGAAGGCGTGTAGGGGAATGTACCACTCTGTAACTTGTACTCACGAAAGGAGAGTCCAAGACTTGCTGGGTCCCAGGTTGTGCCTGACTAGGCTGACCACACGTCCCATTTCAAACGGCAGAAAACGACGGTCCTGGGAGTTCCCTGATGGTGTGGTGGCTTAAGGCTTCGGCGTTGGCGCTGTCAGCGCTGCGGCCTGGGTTCGATTCCCAGCCAGGGAGCTACCCACATACCAAAAAGCAAAAAAAAAAAAAGAAAAAAAGAAAACGACGGTCCTGTCCCATTTCAGATGGTACACATGGTCTGCCTAGTGTCACTGGGCTACATTCATGGTGTCGGTGGGCTGACCACCTGTACCTTTTGAGATGAGACAGCCTCCTGGAGGGGGAACGGGACGAAACAGGGTGGCGGGGAGATCGATGTTCGAATCATCAATAGAACTGCTTAATTAAGCAGTTGCCTTTTTTCAACGTCAATAGCAGACCTCTGAATTTGTACTTTTCTCCTTGTTAACCATTTTAATTTGTTGGCTGGATATGTAAAGATGTTTTAAAAATTTAGTTGCTTTCTGGGGTAATTTGAATTACTTTTTTAGTATTGTCTTTTTTTTTTTTTTTTAAAGAATCGAACCCAGGCTGCAGCATTGACAGCGCCGAAGCCTTAGCCACTGCACCACCAGGGAGCTCCTCGAATTACTTTTTTATGACTAGGGTTCTGTTTGGCTGTTTGCATTGAGATTGTAATGTGTGCAATATTTTTGTTTAGTTGTGGCATCTTGTTGACATCGACTATGATTTTGATAATAAATACCAGTTCCTGAATAAAGAAGAAAGAAAGAAGGAAGAAAGGAAGGAAGGAAGAAAGACTGTCGAAACTCTGTGGGCTACTATTGTCTGCATTTGGTGAGGCTTTACAAGGAAGAGGTGAGCTCAGGAAAGAATGATCTGGTGTCTGAGCAGTAATGAAAGGTAATAGAATGCGGAAATCCCTGGCCTCCCAGCGTTGAAAAATCTTCTACACCCTAAGTAGGAAAAGATGAGAGGTAAGAAAAGTTTGAGGCAACAAAGCCACAGTAAAACTCTTCTCTTGGATAAAGTGACTCAGGACAGGATTAGATTAAAGGCATGCCTCTTATTCATTGTTCCAAAAATAGCCTCAAGCCAGCCCTTAAGGAGAACGGGAGAGGTATGGAGGTGATCCAGCAAAGGAAGTCAGGCTAGTAATTCCCAGCTAGGAAGGGACTTTAGGCGAGCGTGGTCACCGTCACCTGAAACTGATCGGAAACAAATAGGTTAGAAGCCAACTAAATCTGTGAAGAACTGTATTGCCAAGGGAACCAGGACTGGGGCTCCCCTCCCCCTCACAGATAAAAGTCCTTCACAGTTTTCAGCTATAAAACAACCATAGGACTTCCAACCACCCACGAGCATGAGGGAGGGATGCTTTCCCGTCAGATGTGGCCGAGGACGGCTGCGAAGGAGGCTCCCTGCAGCTCTCGCCCTGTCCCACCAATGCATGGGCCAGGGTGAGGGGGCAGCTTCCTTGTCTGTTCATGAGTCACTGGACCAGGAAGAGCCTCACGGGATGAGAAGAAATTGTGGCACCAGAGACCCCGCCTGGGCTTTGAGCCAGATGCAGGCACTGGACAGGACTTTTGGAGCACGTGCCATGGTGAAAAGAAAACCTCGCTGGTCTGGCAAACAGAAGGGTGGACTGTGACAGGGACTACGGTGTCTGCCCACCGCCCTGGTCCTTCCCGAGCTATAAGAAGTTAACTTCCCTTGGATAAGGCTGGTGCAACGTGATTGAGACTGGCCAGCAGAGTATGCGTGAACGTAATGAAAGCCGCCTGCAGGCCTAGCCCTTTGAAACACCGTTGTACCACTGTTTCCTGACTGCAGATGTCCAAGCCACACGCTCCCAGTGGGGTGGCTACACGAAGGAGAGGGTTCACCTAAACTCTTTCAAACTGTCAGTGAGACAAGGATCTTCGGTGTGTCAGGTCATAGGGACTTGTAGTATATCTTGTGTTGGATGCATAGTGTTTCGCCAGCGCTTCTTAGTGTACGAGTATACACAGGACCTTGGGCAGGCGCTCTCTCAGTTTCTGTACTCCCCCCACTCTACAATGTTCTTCAACCTCCCATCTTCTCCACAAGTCCCCCCACCACAGGGCCTTTGCACACACCGTTTTCTCTGCCCAGACTGCTCTTTCTGCCCTTCCCCTCTTGACCCCATTCTCTTTCACATCTCAGCTCAGGGGCCCGTTCCTCAGAGAAGACTTCCCTGTTCTCTCACTTTCCAGTCCACCCAGTGATTCTCTGATGAATGCCTATCTCTCCCACTGGACTTTAAGCTCCACGGGACAAGGACCATATCTATTTTTTGTTCACCTTTCTATCCCTAGTGCCTGGCATATGGCTGGACACACACAAAGCGTGTCTAATTATTTAAGAGATGAGTAAAAATAAAAATTGATGTGTCAATCCAATTGCAGAGCTCAAAGCAAAACTTCCCAACAGCAAGAGCTGTAGGTCTGCAGGAATCAGAGGCTCCTTGGGGCTCCTGCTGAGGTGAGACCCCCCCCAACCCCATCCCAACAGTTCAGTGTGCTTTCCAGGTGGCTGGATGCCTAGAGGCTGGTGAGATGGGTTTGAATGAATTAGCTCTGCCTCTCTCACTGTGGAGAGCGGAGAGTTCTTGGTTCTCTGCCCAGGTCTCTGGAAGAGTTGGGATGTTCAAAGCAGCAAAGCTCCAAACCCAGGCATTCCTCAGGGCATGGACGCTGCTCCCAAGGGCCTTGGAGCCCAGGGCACCAGAGCCCACTCACACAGCTGAGGGTGGGCATCTCATTCCCCACCAAGAGGGTGTGCTGCGAGCTGGGTCTGTGTGGGCTGCTCCCTCTCCACTTTCTCCTTGCCATTCAGTCTAGAGGGGCTTCTTAGAGTCCCTCCCCCACCCCTGCATACACACTCCCCTCCCCCACTGCATCCTTCACACTCTCGTCTCTGCCTTTTTTGTGTGCACTTACTGTGGCCTAGTGAGCTGTGCTTTCCCTGCCCTCATTCGCACTGTCAACAAGCTTCCCTTCTAGGGAGGTGGCATTGTCCCATTTCCACATGAGGAATCCGCAACCCGGAGAGGCTCAGCCATGCTCTTACAGCGAGGATGCAGCAAGACGGGGGTTTGGTCCAGGCTCCCCCAGAACCTGTGTACCTCTTCTCCCGGATTGATCCTGTTTACTCCCTGTCATCGTGAGCTTTGCCACACCCGTGTGCCACACGTATACTGATATTTACTTACTATCTTCCTTGAGTCCCTTTTTTATTTAAACAAATTAATTGTAAAAGGAAACTTCTGGTCACCACCATAATTGGAAGAATTATATCAATAGTGCCCCTTGCCAAAATTAAAAAGGTTGCTATAAAAACAAATACATAACATGTGACTGAATGTTTTCTAATGTTGATTGAAAATTTCCAACATGCAATGTTGAGTTTTACAGTGAACCCCCATATATCCACCACTTAGATTCTAAAGAATTGCAGACATCATAACACTTCCCTCAAATACTTCAGAGGCATAGCATTAACTAGAATTTGATACTTATTTAAAGTTCTTTTGTTTTTTTTTGAGTATTTCCCTGGCTGGGTATTGAACCCAGGCCATGGCATTGAGAGCACCGAAGCCAAGCCACTACCCCAGCAGGGAACCCCCTGTGTTCATTTTCTTAACAGTGTCTTTCAAGAGCTGAAGTTTTGAATTTTAAAGAAGTTCAGTTTATCAGCTTTTTAAAAAATGGATTTTGCTTTTTGTGACCTGTTTATGAAGCCTTTGCTTATACCCAAGTCATGAAGGTATCTTTATAATTTGCTTGAATTTTTTGGTATAGTGTGAGGTAAGGTTTGAGGTTCTTTCCTTTTTCCATATAGATACCCAGCTATTCCATTATCATTTATCAAGAAGACTTCTTTTCCCTTTGTGTTGCTTTGGTGTTTTTGTCAAAAATCATGTCTGTCACCGTGAAAACAAACAAACAAAAACCCAACAATATTATCAAATTCCAAAAATGTTTAAATAGAATATTTAAATGAAGGTTAAGTTCAAATACAAGTCATCTAATTAAGTTACAAAAATTCATATTTAAAAGTGATTTCCTCACTGATAAAAATGGAACTTGTCTGTCATTGAAGGATGTTGGGTTTAATGTCATTTATATCTAAAATGAAGATGAACTTCGCCATCAAAAAGCAATTCCCCTTCTTAAAACTGTGATATTAACCAGCACTGAGAATGCCAGGAGCCATCTGTATGTAGGTGGAGAGAGCAGAAGATTGTAACCGCCTTCTGGGATACACTTATTTATCCGTTTGTCACATTAAAAAAAAAAAGGTTGTCAGTATCCCGGAGTGATGTTCGTTGTGTTGATGTGTGAAATTCAGTGCTTGGACACCCACACCCGTTATCCCTGCCACCCACTGTCCCAACCACGTGGCAGGAGGTTCGCGTGTCACGTGCCGGGTGTCCCGGTCGTTATCGGGAAGACCTCCCAGACCGTGCTGCTTTTCACTTTCCGCTGAGACTCCTCCCGGTCAGACAGACTTCCTGGGTTTTGCCCATGGATGCATGCACAGAAGTGGGACTGCTGGGTCACACGGTAGTCCTACTTATAATGTTTTTGAGGAGCCTCCATACTGGTTTCCATAGTGGCTGTACCAGTTTACAGTCCCACCAGCCGTGCACGAGGGCTCCCTTTTCCCCACATCCTCGCCTGCACTTAACGACAGTCATTCTAACGGGCGAGAGGTGACACATCATTGCCGTTTTGATTTCATGTCCCTGATGATGAGTGATGGGGAGCACCCCTTCAGGTACCTGTCGCCATTTGTAAGTCTTCTTTGGGAAAATGTCTATTGATGTCCTTTGCCCATTGTCAAAGGTGGTTATTTGTCCTTTTGCTATTGAGTTGTATGAGTTCCTTATATATTCTGGATACTAACCCCTTCTCCAATACATGATTTGCAAATATTTTCTGCTGTTCCATGTATTACTTTTTAATTTTGCTGTTTCTTTTGCTGTGCAGAAACTACGTGTGTGATGTAGTCCCACGTGCTTATTTTTGCCTTTACTGCTTACGCCTTCTGTGTCATACCCTCAAAATTATCGCCAACGTCAGTGCCACGGAGCTTTTCCCCTGTGTTTTCTTCTGGGGGTTTTATGGTGTTAGGTCTTACATTTAAGGTTTTAATCCATTTTTTTGTTCCACTACAAGCTTTTTTAAAAACCAAGCTTGTGGGTTCTTTGGTATTGCTATTCTCTCAAAATCTCAGTGGGCCTCTCATCTCTCTGCTACCCACATAATAGAATGTGATGGTTCATTTTATGTGTCAACTTGGCTGGGCCACACAGCGCTCAGATATTTGCTGCAACATCATTCCAGGTGTTTCTGGGAGGGTGTTTTATGGCGGGGTGAGATTGGCATTTAAACCAGTAGACTGAGGCAAGCAGATTGCCCTCCCTAAAGTGGGTGGGGCTCAATCAGTTGAGGGCCTGAATTAAACAAAAAGACTGACCCTCCCCCCGCCGAGAGAGAATCCTTTTTGACTGCTCGGTCTCAAACTGGGAGGTCGGCGCTTTTTCTGCCTTTGGATCCAAACCGAAACATGGGCTCTTCCTGGGTGTCAAGCCTGTGTATCTTCAGATGGGAACTATAGCCCTGGCTCTCCTGATTCTCTGGCCTTCAGACACAGACTGGACTTAAACTATCAGTTCTCCTGGGTCACTAGCTTATTGACACAGCCTGCAGGTCTTGGGAGCTACCCGCCTCTGTCACTACGGAAGCCCAGGCCTTGTAAGTCTCTGTCTCTCTGTGTACATACATCCTTTGGATTCTGTTTCTCTGGAGAACCCTGACTCACACACAGAAGCACATCCAAACCCCCTCCCCAAGAGGTCCTCAAATCCTCAATTCTGCTGCAGCAAACAAAATCCCAGACCTCAGGGGCCGGAAGCAGCCAGGTTTCTCTCTCACAAGCATGTCTGACGCGGGAGGGGCCGCTGGCCTCCACCTGGTGACACAGTGCTCCAGCCTGCCTCCAACTTTTGGTTTTCCACCCCAGCATGGACACCTCACAGCTACTCCCAGTGACCTCAGACTTGGAGGGACGCCCCTCAATTCCTTAACAGCTATTGCTCAGACCTGGGCACACAGTCTTTAACCGCACGGGAGGCTGTAAAACAGTCAAATGCTTCCTGAGTGCTTTCTCTATGCCAGCCTGTGTACTAAGCAGTTAAAAATCCTCGTTTTCCGAACCCTCAGCCTAACGGCATTTCTACTGTGACCACCTCACACAGCCAAGGGAAGAGGCATCATAAGGACGTCCGAGCGCCCTGGCCTCGGAAAACCCCAGCTCTCTGTGCAGCCAGCAGCCACCCTCCTGACCCCGTGCGTGCCCCGGCCTTCGCGCCGATCCCTGCCAAGCACATCTCCATCCCACTGGAGGCCTGGAATTAGGTTCTTACTTTCTGCACCGTCTCCGTTCATCTTCCCCAGGAGTCATGAATTTTTAAACCTTGTGCGAGATGACGCAGTTACCCCAGCGGAGACAGTAAAAGAACAGAACAGGCAGAAACAGAACAGCCATCAAATAAGCACAACAGAGTTCTTCCAAGAAACGTCCACGGCGGGGCCGGGGGGGCCGGGGGCGCGTCAGCCGCCAGCGGTTCCCGTTCCTGGTGGTGATCACACGGGGCCTCTAAAGCGCTTGGGGAAGGTGGGGCCCCAGGCGCAGGGCAGCTTCTCCGCCTCACCGAGGCAGGATCCTTCCGCAGGCTCCAGTCACGCCGCAGGGAAGCTGGAGAATGGACAGTGGCCCCTGAAGTCGCCTGGCTCTGTCCCGGGACCCAGTCTTTCCACCCGTGATAATCACACCCCCATCACTCACCACGGGAGGCACCGCGCGGAGCTCCTTTCTCACAGCCTTTGTGTCACTGTCACGACAGCCCAGGGAGCAGCCAGCATCTGCTGTTCCAGGGCGGGAAGCCAAGCCTGGGGACACTGTCCTCGAGGGAGCCAGGGCGGGGAGGCGCCAAGGCCGGGCCTTTTGGACCCGTGGTCTCGGGGCCACTTCCCCACCGTTGATGACCTCGCCATCTTGGGATCCACTGAGTGCCCCCCGACCTAGGGCTCACCGTAGAGGCAGTGTGTGCATCCAGGCCACCTGCTCTTCCCTCCCCCAGGAGAAGAGGGCCCCGTGGGCTTTGCCCCAGTCAGCCCTTCCTGCCATGACCCCCATATGCCACATCCCAGCTTCGAACTGCTCTACCCGAGAGGGTCACTCAGAGCAGCTGAGACCCGGGTGATTACAGAGTGGGGGCACCTGACCCGGGTGAGGTTTGGCAAGTGGCCTCAGGGTAGTCTGACCAGGCGAATGGTTCTAAGCAGGACAGAAAACAACAGTCCTGGCCCATTTCAGATGATACGTACGGTCAGCCTAGTCTCATGGGCTAAATTCAAGGTGCTAGCAGGCTGACCGTATGTCCCATTCGTAACGGGTCAGGACTGTTGTTTTCTGTCCCGTTTAAAACAGTACACCTGGCCAGCCTAACTCAGAAGAATCTGGGCTCAGAAATAGCGTTTCCGTTGGCTGAATGAGGGTTTGGTGACCTCTGTTCTGTGGACCCTGTGGCCTCTGGACACACCTGAGGGTCTGGGTTGGAACAGATTGTCCTTGGGTCTAGTGGCCCCATAGGGCCAGGCCAGTGTGGGTTGGGATGAGGCCAACTCCCCTCCACACACCCCTGTAACAAGGCAGAGGGGAAGGACCATGAAAGGGTGGGGGGGCTGGGGTCCTGCTGCCTCACAGTTGAGGGGGGTAGGGGAGGAGACATGGGGACAACCATCGTCCCAATATCTATTTGAAGAAAGAGTCCCAAGGCTTCGTGGCCAAACCAACAACACATCTCAAACTAAAAACAAACAAGCCGAACCTCCTGTTCAGTGCAGCCCCCTCTTTTCACGGGCATCAGGACCAGAGAGGGGTGGTTGATAAAGGAAAGTCACACAGCACTATCTGTGCCAGAGCCAGACCTCAAACCCAAGTTGTAGAAGAGGCTCAGAAAGGAGCAGGTTGTGATCTCCTCACTCAAGGCATGAGCAGCCTTGCCTTTCCCTTCTGGTCCCAGCTAAGGGGTTCCAAGGCCCAGGGCCCCCAAATGTCCTCTTGCTGGTTCCTTCCAGGCTGAGGCGAGGCAGCTCACAGGTGGGAAGCAGAAGAATGGGGCCGCTCTAGAAAGGAGAAAGAGGTCACCCATGTAGCCAGGGCAGGCCATCCCTTTGGAAAAAATCACTGGGCTTGTAGTACTGAGCCCACTGCTACGGTCCCAGCACTTTACGACAAATTTGCCAGCACATTCTGGCACTTGGCGCGATTCCAGAGTCCTAGCTGGCACCGCCACTTCCTCCCCATGTGGCCTCAGGCAGTTTCCTCACATGTCAGATGGGGATAGTTGCTGTCTCATAGGCTGGAGCAAGCAAGGAAGAGCTGCCTCTCGGCTCCGAGAGCGGCAGAGGACGTACTTACAAATGGGAAGAATTATGGGAGGAGGGGCTGAGGGGGCCCAGGATTTCCAACTCAAAATCTGGAAGGATCTTCAGTCTGTCGCTTCATTTTTACAGATAGACAGACACACTGAGGCCCAGAGGTGAGAGGTGTGAGAGTCACACAGCAATTGGGTTACCCTTGGGACCCGCATCACTGGAGGAGTCCACCCACCAACCTCCTACCCCGGGCCCTTTCTCGCAGGTTCTGGGTCCTTGCCCTTCCAGAACACTCCTTGCCCTGGCCTGCCCCTTCTGTTCTGGAGATCCTGGGGGTGGGTGAGGCTGGGGGACCTGTGGATGGGGACGTCTAGCAGCTCTGCACATTCTTTTTTTTTTTTTTTTTAAATTCATTTTTATTGTTAGACTTATTGGGGTGACATCTGTTAGCAAGGATTACATAGGTTTCAGACATACAATTCTACAGTGCATTGTCAACTTGATGTATAATAAGTTCACCACCTACTGTGACTTCTCTTTCCATCACCTTATATTTAGCTTCCCCCCTCCTCTCCCACCCCCTCCCCTTTCTCCCCTCCCTAACCCACTCGTCCCCAAATAAACATTAAACTATCGATTGTGTCCATGGGTTATTTGTTTGTTCGTTTTTTTTTTTCTCTGCACATTCTTAGCGCCTTTCCTGGAGCCCCCTCCCCGCTCCCCCCACCCCGTCTTAGGACGGCAGCCCCTTGTAGTTCCGGATTGCGGCCGCTGGGTGTCGCCACACAGCAAAAAACCCCACAGGCTACCCGGAGGCTCGCAGCTGGTGGGCCTAATGGGAGACCCGGAGAGTGTCGGGAATTCCTGCCCAAGTCTTTTGTGGGCGCCAGCCCAGGCGGTCCCCAGCAGCTCAAGAGCTTCCCTCACAGCGCTGCCGCACGATTTCAAACCTTTCACCACCCCGCTATACGGGAAACGGAGCCCCTCCTCACCCCTCACACGTACCCCAGCCACAGGCCCCCCAGCCGCACCCACTGCCAGCGCGGGGGCTCGTGTGCACTGCTCCCAGCAGGGCAGGCGTCCCACCTTTGCCCTCGGAGGGCCTTCCAGATGGCGTGGCCTGCGTCTCCTCCACCTGTGCAGGCCAGCTGCTTGGTAGACACTGTGCATGGGGTATTTCCAGTCCACCAGCAGCCTTGCCAGGTAGGGGCCGTGTTCCCCACTCACGACGCAGAAACAGGCTCAGAGAGGCGCCGGCTGGTGCGTGGCGGAAGAGGCTTAGAGCTCGTCTTCTCAGGTTCCTCAACAGCCTTTCAAATTGGGCTAATCTCAGCCACCGGCTGGGTCTGAGACCCCTGCAGACTTTTGGGTCCCCAGGGCAGGGCAGGGCCACGTGGAATTCCTGTTTTTAACCCTTTGCCCAGTCCTTTCCATGACTCTTCGATGGCACTTACCATCTAAGTGTGCCAGGTACTGGGTTAAATGCTTTATGCAACCTGACGGTAGGTACCATTATGACCCCCACTTTCCAGAAGGGGAAACTGAGGCACAAGTAACAGGCACCTAGTCTTAGAGTCAGTAAGCACCAGAGCCGGGGCCTATGCCAGCGGGCTTCAGACTCTGAGCTCTTGCTTGTGACAACTTCTCTGCAGACACGGGCACTCCTTGCCTTCGGCCTGGGTGAGCCCCCTCCCTCCACGGCCATGGCACCTGTCGTACCATTTGTGGGTGGGGGCTCACCTGAGCCTCTGTCAGACTGGAGCGCCTGGCGGAGGGCGGGTCTGTCCTTGCAGCTTCTGATCTCTGAACAGAAGCCTGATTCTGGAGGGGAGGTGCCTGCCACCCCGCCCCTGGGCCCTGGTCACCTCCGAGGGCCTCTCTGTGGGAGCAAGGTGTGGACACAAGCCCCCTTGCCAGCAGGTCCAGTCACCTCAGGGTGAGTGTGGCAAGGACAGCCCCCTTGCTCCGGGCCTCTCGGTCATTCTCACGTCACTCCCCGAGGGCTGGGGCGGCCCGGAGCCAGCTCACACACTGCACAGAGAGCTGGGCGGAACCTCTGGGAGACTCGCGCAAGCTGACCGTGCAGCCACTGTTAAAATTAAGTGATATAGACTCACGGTTTGATAAACTACAGTGAAAAGGAAGGTAATAAGTACTTCAAAGTCATCACCTCCTCCTGACGTTACTCCAATTTCTGTCATTTATTCTCATGAGGTGACGTCCATCTATGGTGCTAGTATTTGTGTGGTGCCAATACCTCGTAGTGGTGGGCGGCTGAGCCTGACGTCCCGGCTCCCCTGTGCAGAGGTGTCGTATGGAAAGCAGCGGTGAGGGGAGTCTGTACACCCCAGAAACTGGCGCACACTCCCGGTCAGCACTCCCCCACTCCACCCCCACCGTCTTCTCCCGAGATTCCACTGTTAAGCACGAACAAACCTTAAAGCCAACCTGAGGCGAAGGGGGGGTCTCAGGAGGAGCAGGGGCGGGGTGGCTGGCTCACTGCCCCTTTCGGTCCAGGCTCTGCCTCCGCCTACAGCGAGGCCCCTGTGACTCGTCCTTGGGCCTCACCTTTCCCACCTGCAAAATCAGGCTGAGAGGAGCAGCCTTAAGACCTGAGCGTTAACGACCTGCCGGGTGCTGAGTCTGCACTCACACACACATCTGCCAGCAGCTCTCAGGGGCAGGTCCAGCGACAGCCCTTGGCGAGGAGGGGGAAATGGGGACCCTGAGGGAAGTACCTCATCCAGGGTGACGGGTCTGGTTTGAACCACACTCTCCACTGCTGTGGTTTATGGGCCCTGTCACAGCAGTCCCCAGTTGGCAGCGTGGTTTCGGGCATGAGGATGCAGGAAATGTGTGTCAAAGAGCTCGGCACCGACGTGGCGTTAGAAGAACACAGTAAACATTCATTTATCGAGAGGCTGAGAGTGGGCTCTGGACCCATCCACGTCTGAATATCAACCCTATTTTCTGATTGCAAGGTTTCCAGACACTTTGCTTGTCTAAACCGCGTTTTCCCGGCGTGAAAAGAGGGATAATGATAGCTCCCTGGAAGAGCTACGACGAGACTGGAGATAAAGGACACACAGTGTGTGGGGAGAAGTGGGTACTCCATGAATGGGAGCCATTGTTCCGGATTACCCTTTATTTCCTGCCACTCAGACAGCGGCTCTGCCGGCCCCGTCAGGGGAGGCTAGCCATGGGGGCCCGAGCCGAGGAGCCAGGACCTCGCCCGGGCAGCTCCTGGTACCCGCTCCTGGCCAGGACAGTCCCTCAGTGGGCCCTGGCCCCAGAAGGGCTTCAGAGGCGTGGCGATGCTGTTGCTAGGCACCGGTTGCTAGGCAATGCACTGTTTCTCCTGGCCTGGCCACCTCCCCAAGGGCCCAAGCTTCTCTGGAGCAGCTCCTGCCTCCTGCAGCCTCTCGCAGACCTCGAGGCCACTGTGAAGGCCAGGTGAGGGGGGAGCAGGTGAGGGGGGCCCGGGGAGAGCAGAGCCAACTTCTAGCAGGAGGCGGCGGGGGCTGAGGGAACCGACGGAGAGACAAGGAGCCTGGGGCTGGGCGTGAGCGGCCGAGGGATTCCCGCCTGGCCGGAGGCTGTCTGGCCGTCAGTGTCCAGAGGAGGGCGTGTGGGGTTCAGATCAGGGGCCGAGGAGTTGAGGTGTCAGTGCCCTGGCCCTGAAGCTTGGCTCCACCACCTGTTATGACGAGGTAATAAGCCTTCGTCACTTGGAACCTCAGTTTCCCGGTTGGAAAATGGGGAGTTTGTACCAAGGTGTGGGGACGGTGGAAGGGGACACAGTGTACATGTCATCAGTGTTGACAGTGACTAGTCCCTTCTTCAGTTTGGGGTGTGGGTGTCGGTGCAGAGGGACAGGCCTGGGGGAAGGGGCCAGCTGGGTGGGGTTTGGTCACCTCGTCTGCGGTCTTCACGGCTGGGGCCTGGGGCCAGCTCGGGGCCCTTGGGCTGCTGGACTGATGAGGCTGTCTTTGTGCTTCCCTCCTAGGACCCCCTAGGGCCCTGCCCCTCCGCGTCAGGATGGGGAAACTGCCCCTGGGGGTCGTCTCCCCTTATGTGAAGATGAGTTCAGGGGGCTGCACAGACCCCATGAAATTCTATGCCACCACCTACTGCACAGCCTATGGTGAGGGCACCTTTATGCAGGGGCCACCCACAGGATGCAGTGCAGGACAGGGAGGCCCTCCCGCCCCCCATCCTGAACCGACTGGCCCCCCGAGTCCCCTAAGAACGGCGTGCACACCTGTGCTGTCGGGTCAGGCCTGCCCTGCGGTCCTTCCCCTGAATCCATCCTGTGATTCTGCCCCAGTGACCTTGTCCCCGACCCGCTGCCTCTGCTCCTTCTGCCAGTCCTGCAAGGCCAGCCTTCCAAGGCTCCCATGACACCTGTCCCTGTCCCTGGCTCGGTGCCTTCTCCCTTCCCCATCACGGGGACCCTGGGCCCTAGGGGGAGGCTGGCCCTGCCCGGGGAGCCCCACCCACTGTGCTCCCACGCTGCTGACCTGCCTTCCTGTCTCCCCACTTCTCCTCTGAAGGTCGGGAGGAGTTCAAGCCCCGCATGGGCAGTCACAAAGGCACCGGCTACAGATCCAATTTCCAGCCTGTGGTCTCGTACCCACCCGGTCTTGGGGCCCTGGACAACCCAGCCGTGGGGTACGATCTGTGTATTCTCTCCTCACCTCCTGCTCTGCTGGGCCTTAGTGCTCATGGGCATCCATGCACAGGGACCCTGAGCCTTGCCTGCCTACGTGCGGGGTCCCGGGGGACTCGGGGCATGGCACCCAGCCTGGGGCCCGAGGGCAGGTGGACTCCTGAGGCATCTGTGGGAGGTTTGGGGGAGGCGGAAGGCTCCTGGAGACAAGCATTGCAGGCCCCGCTGGCGATGCCTCCTGCTCCCCCCTCAGGGACCCAGTCTGGGACAATTTCCAGACAGTGACCAGTCAGAGTTACCGCCCCCTGGAGGTGCCTGATGGCACGTGCCCGCTGCCCTCCGACACACACCACGCCGGCTCCAGCTACTCTCGGGAGAAGGTCACTTCGGTGCCCCCCACCAAGGACGTGAGTGCTGGGCCAGGGCCAGGAGTGGGGGGGGACCTGCTGAGGAAGAGGAAGCACTGGGGGTGGAAAGAGAGGGGATTCCTCCAGCAGAACGGGACTGCCCTGACAGGAGGTGGTCGAGGCTGCAGTGCATGGACAGGAAGGAGCCCCAGTGTGGGCTGGGGGGTCCACTCACCTTTGTCACCTTTGTCCTCATCCCACCCCCAAAAGCAACCCCCCTCCATTTCCATCCCCGTCCCTATCACCATCATCATCTCCACCAACCCCATCCCCTTCTCCA
>PVJL010002320.1:0-203482 GCA_004026885.1 Lyroderma lyra
TCAGTAGGCTTAAGGGTGACCCTCAGCAACTAGGGGAACTAGGCCTGTCAGTCCAACTTCAGATGTTAGGAAAGACCTTGCACACAATAAGCCGAGATGTCTTAAACTGGGTCCCAGTCCCTTTAGGAAACCAGGCCCACCCACACCAGACAGGATATATGGTCTGTGTTAAGGACTGAAAAAAGAACCCTACAACCCGCGTGCACGGACCCACACATGGTTATACTGGCTACTCCGACTGCTGTTAAAATTGCAGGTACAGCGCCCTGGATCCACCATACTCAGGTCAACAAGGCCGATGCCGGGGACCCATCGGAGACCTGGACGACCCAAGCCGATCCTGCACGGCCATTGCAAATAACATCACAGAAGGTGTCGGACGTCCAGCCCAGGACCACACGAAGGACCTCCACTGGCGGCGCCCGGACCTCCAACCAGCCGTAGAACTGTAATGACCTGCCAGCTGCTACTCCTAGCTGGTGCCAGGATCCTGACCTTGTTCTTAGCTACAGGACTGGTTGGGGGCGTCCCCGTACACTAGGACCCTGTATCCTCCCAGCTATTACCCAGTTCATTGAAACCACAGTGAATAGGGCAACCACAGCTCAAGTACTAGCCTAGGCATACCAGCCCTTGGCCTACACTGAGTCAGAGAAATATGGTGATGCCCCATAAACAGAGTTCTAAGGGCACCAAAGTGGGGAATGAAGGGAAAATTATGGACAAAGCTGTTTAATGTAAATTCTGTGAACTCCCACTTCCGCGTTCCGTCCCCCAGGTGCCTAATGCATGCATTCAGCTTTGTAACCCTGCCTGCTTACCCCATCAGCCTTATAAGAGTCCGAAAGCCTGTTAGTCGGGGCTCAGACTTTGGAGACTGTAACTCCTTTGAGCCCACCAGCATAGTAAACTGGTGCTCCAGATTTCTGAGTGCCATTTGACCTCCTCAGTTACCTGTCCTGCTGCGACAGCTGCACATTCAAACGAAGGACCAAACTTCGCAGACACAGCAGCCCTGTCCCTCAGTGAACCACCAGGAAATGGAGGGGGCAGGGGAAACACAACCAGCAGTGCCAGGGAGGCAATCGGCACAGTCCAGCCTCTGGGAAGCTGAGAGAAAAATGACCCTGTTTATCCAATAACAACAATGACAAACTTCAAGGAATATAAGGCAGAAGGGTAACCTATTGACTAAAAAAGACTAAAATAAAAACAACTGGATTTCAACTCAAAAAGAAAAAGCAGTTTTTAATTATAAGGTATGTAGGGAAATGGTAACACTGACTAGATATTTGATGACATTAAGGAATTACTCCTATTTTAGGTGTGACAATAGTACCATGATGATGTAAAAAAAAGTCCTAACCTTGTAGAGCAAGCTTGTCCAACCTGTGGCCTGCAAGCCACATGTGGCCCAGGACAGCTTTGAATGCGGCCCAACACAAATTTGTAAACTTTCTTAAAACATTAAGAAAATCATGCATGGACCTGTTTTTATCACAACAGCTATCCTTAGTGTTAGTGTATTTTATGTGTGGCCCAAGCAAATTCTTCTTCTTCCAATGTAGTCCAGGAAAGCCAAAAGGGTGGACACACCTATTGTAGAGATATATGCTGACATATTTCCAAATGAAATGATATAATGCCTGGCATTTACTTTTAAATAATCTGGGGTGGGGGACAAGGTGGGGGTAACATCTGGCCACCTCAAGCTGAAGAGAGACAGAACATGTAAACGCAAAGAGTATGTTGCAGTAAATATCATTCAAGAACTACCATAGATTCCCACAGAATCCATTTAACATTCCCAAGCCAGAGTGTGTAAGGAACAGTGTGGCTGGATAAACACAACAATGGCTTAAAAGACAGGTTAAACAAATGAAATCTCTCCCTTGTCCAAAGAGCTCCCGCTCCAGGCCTTGGGCAGCTCCATTATGGACCCAAAAGTGAGAACTGCCTCAGGGACACCTCAGGTTCATGTGGCCATAAAACACATGTACTTTACAAATTAACCCCTTTCCTACAGCATTCGACTACCAAAACTATATATCCTGCCCAGCAAGAGAACTGCAGGGATGAGCTTTAATACCACAGGATGCAACATCTGGGTTCCTCCCATTCCCACGTGGGTCATTTCTTACTCACTAACCTAATATGTCTAAAGTGTTCATTTTAAAACCACTATTGTCCACAAATCCCTGCTGGGTGCACAAAATTATCCAGGGACCTAAAAAGATTAGCGGTAATCCTGATCAGTGCTCACAGCCCTGGTCAATTGGTGCTTACAAAACAAGAAGCAATGCAGCTCCTATCAGGCATACCACTGCGCTGGAAGCCAGAGATTAAGTAATGCCACAGCGCAGAGCCTTACACCTGTGGAGCAGCTGAACTTAAAGGGCCCGACACATGATCCTTTTATTCTAACCTGAAGGTAACCTCAACAGTATTTTCCTAGTTTTAAATTAACATCCACTCCATAAACAATGACTGAAAGGCCATTATGCAATATGTGTATCTTTCTATCAGCACTTCTGAGATCAAAAAATACTGAAGATACCAGGCAGGTTTCAAAGGGTTCACTACCTACCTCCTTAACATTAGATGACTGGGGTTCAGTAGTGGGAGCAGTGTAGGGACAGGTTTGCTGTTCTGAAGTCCACAGCTTTCGTCAGTTTCCCAAAACACTCTGTGCCCCACAAGACAGGACCCCAGTTCAGACCCTTGTTACTTAAAGCATAGCCCAGGGCCCAGCAGCATCAGCAGGCCCAGGGCACTTGTTAGAAACAGGGGACCTCAGGCCCCACCTCAGACCTACTGAATGGGAACCCGCAGGGTAGCAGGAGCCCCAGGTGATTCCAGCGAGCACAGGGGTCTGAGCAGCACTGCTCCGCCATGATATTAATAGGACGGAGTGATAAGTGGCCTTGCGTTGACTCTCACGAAACAAACTCTACAATGTTAATACTTTGTACACTGGGAAACTCATAAACTTTGTACTTTGACCCTTCAGTTTTACTTTTAATTGCATGGAAGAGTATGATATAACTTTAGTCAGTTGACACTGTCTCTACCCTTTGCCCTTAAATTGTACATTAGCTTCTGGCCACAAGCAATGAACATCTGACATAATCAGATCTAAGAAGTCATCTGAATGTCATCTTACCCAGGTTGCCCCATTCTCAGCACTCTGCCCAGCTATCAGCTTCTAGCCCTTTCTCTTCCCAGGCTGTTCCCAGTATCAGTGTAAGGTTGCTGACAACAGCTTGAAGTCATTTTAAAAGTAATCATGGGTCATCAAGATTAAGATGGAGCTCAGCTGCTCCAGAAAAAAAATTTCACAAATAATTCCCTACACTGTTCTCTTCTGAAGCATAAAAACTAAAACTGTAAGGAAAAGGTGTATCTTTACCCAGAAAATAATCTCTAAGTATAATATTCATAACAAAGTGGCTAGCTAGAGATTTCGCCATCGAAAGCAAATCTCACTGTAGTTCCTGAAAATACCTATGGAAAAGCCAGTGCATCTCCATAAAGCGGTTATGATGTTGGAGTTACTGATTGTTGAAATCAACCCTTTGGTACCTTGATCCCTCGTAGATTCCAGGAGAGCTGTCACACATCCAAATATTTCAGAGAGGAAGGAAAGAAGACCGGCTGCAATCCCCTCTTTTTCCCCACACTCCACTGACCAATCCTGCTCGGTCCCCTTAGCCACTGGAGATGGGTGACCGCCCATGGCCTTCTCTTCACCCCAGGGCCTTGACTATGACAGGTGACTTCATAGTCCACGTGATACTCCATCCAACAGCCTTACCTCCCACTCCTTCATCCCCCACCCAACACTGAGGTTCCTAGTCCTGTCCCATCTACCCCATTTACCAACCTTGGCCACATGTCCCCACTCCACAGCCACTGTCCCATGTCAGGCTATCACCATCTTTGCCTAGTCTCTTTGTCTCCAGCTCGGTCCCCTCCCATCGACATTCCACGCTGTCAGAGAGATTCTTTCAAACGTCTCACCATGAGGATCCCTGCTTTTATCTCTTTCAGTGACCTCTCAAAGGCTACAGGATAAAATCCAGCTCTACCAAGTCCTTCCTGATCTGACCCTAAATAATGCTGTCATCAACACTGTATCTATCCCCTCTCCTCTCCCAGCTGCCCCTCCAGATTCGGCTCAGATCCTGCACCCCTGAAAAGAGCCTTCACACGCCCTCTGTGTTGTCCCCTCGTTAGCTGGCCCACTTGCTTGTCTCACCCATCAGACTGTGAGCTCCATAAGAGTGAGGGCCTGTCTGCCTGGGTGGACATGCTCAGCCCCTGGCATGGCACCTGCAACTTTGAGGTACCAAAAATGATTGCTGAATGTGATGGACTGACTAAAATGCTAAGTGGTTCTTACCCCAGCCTACTCTTTGCCACCTGTAGCCTCTACTTTAGGGATGCCCAACCTTTTGGCTTCCCTGGGCCACAATGAAAGAAGAATTGTCTTGGGCCACACATAAAATACACTAATACTAACAACAGCTGAGGAACTAAAAAAAAAAAAAAAAAAAAAAAAAAAAAAGTCCATGCATAATTTTTGAAATGTTTTAAGAAACTTTACTAATTTGTGTTGGGCTGCATTCAAAGCCATCCTGGGCCACATGTGGCTTGCGGGCCACAGGGTAAACAAGCCTGCACTACTTAAGGCCACCTCCCTATTGGCCCCTAACATCCTTTGTTCTTGCCTTACCACACACTATGGTATCTTCCCATCCACATTCTCAAACAAGGCTTGTCGCTGGTCTAGTTTGACTTACCTATCCTGATAAACCTTCAGAAACAATTTCCCTCCATACACCTACTAGCTTATCGTGCTCACATGGGTTTCATCCCTGCCGACGTCATCTCTCCAATTTGTCCAGAGAATCCCAGAAATGCGAGAATCCAGACTCCTTCACATTCCACAACCCGAGTCCACCAAGCACAGGGGGCAAAGCTCACAATGCACGCTCAGGGCTGTGTCTTTGTCCTTCAGCTGGAAACTGTGAAACACCAGCACTGGGAGTTGCCCCAGCACAGGTCACATTCCTCTGACATTTAAGAAACATGGGAAATGCATCTTGATGTTTTTCTCATATTGAGAAAATAAATAACCCTAAAATATTATTTGAACATTGATTTGATAATAGAACAAAATGAACTATGTCTCTCCCCCAGCCACTTTGGTGAATTGGGTTTCTCAACTGAAAAGTCAATTATGGTCCCTTCATATAAATAAGTAATTTATTTGAAAGGCCTAGAAACTAGATCATAAGATGCCACAAACGAAGTAGCTGGAGTAAGAATATTGACTTACAGATCAATATTGGGGAAGGAGAAAGGAAAGTAAAAGACATAAAATATTCTATCAGAAAGGGAGATAAATTATGTCAGCTCTGAGACACATGAACAGGAGAAAGCTTATTCGGAAAAGCAACTCTATGTTAATTCAAATATTCAGAAGATGTTTGTAAATTATTCAGCAATTCCAATTCGCTGCATTTGTTCACTGGCATTTTTGGCCACTCAATAATAAACAACCTGAGTAAAGGGCGCTGAGATCTCCAAACTGAGCCATTAGCTTGGAAGGTTCTAAAGAGTGGCTTGTTCACCCTGATTTCTCAACTACGATATCAGACAATTAAGTTCATGAACTCGTCCTAGAAAACGAGCTAATCCCTCATTGTTCAAAATCATGACGGTCACCTTCGAAGGACTCCCCTTGGAAGCTATGCACTGACATCGGCACCTGGTCCACCCTGCAAAGCCATTTTGGAAGTCTTTTTCTGGAATGGCCGTCAGAGCTGCCATCATCCCCAAAGTGTGATGATTAAGTTCGTGAACTTGCCACCACACACTTACATTGGCAGCACTTTAAAAACAACTTGGCACTCCCATGGGTACTAAGGAAAGAAGCCCAAGGAACACTGTAACGTGAGAGAAACAACAAGTAGCAAAACAAGGTGCAGACGCGATGTGCTCTGCACTTACATAAATAGGCGTTGAAGGCAGAATGTGCCATGTATGCTTCTAGGTGCCCAAAACATCACTGGGCAGTCCTGCAAGGGTAAACAGGAAGCTGGTCACAGTGCTTACCTCTGGGAAGTAAGTGGGAGCAGGGCCTCAAGGGATGAGAAAATGAACTGAACATTTTATTGCTGGAATATGTTTTAGCATGACTTGATATTACTTTATAATTAACATAAATTTGGTTAATTAAAAGACAAAATGCCCCTGATTTAAAACCTCTGGTGGCTTCTCATTGCTCTAGGGGAAGTCCAGGTTCTTACACGACCTGAAAAAGAGGGCTGGCTTACTGAGCCTCCCCTGCTGACTGTCCAGCGTCCCCCCAGCCATCAGTCACCCCCTGCACTGCGCAGATCTGCCTCTCCCCTTCCCTACCTCTCTGCAAAACGGTGCACAACATTCAAATCCAGGCCCAGGAAGCACTCCTGATCCCCTCTGCTCACTAACTGCTCTGTCCTTCTGCTCAGCCCAATGGCACTTCTCTTTTCTCGTTTAGTAGGGTTCCAGATAAAATACAGAACCCTCAATTAAATGTGAATTTCAGATAAGTAATTTTTTAGTATAACTACATCCCAAACATTGCCTGAGACCTACTCAAACTTTACTGTGCTTGCTAACCCTGACGCCACCGTCTCTTACCCAGAGGTGTGCGCCCAGTGAGATGCTTACGTGTCAGCCTACCTTCCTCAAGCCCAGAAAGTGACAGAGCAGAGACTTCAGTTACGCCTGAACCCTCAGCACCCAATGGCACAGCATCTCAGGGAGGGCTAGCCTCCTGAAGCGATCCTGTCCTGACCACTTCGGGTCGATCCTGAGCACTCAGAGATCCTGGGGCTGCTGACTACTTTCAGCTGCTCCCCATGGAATCCCCAAAAGCCTTCAATTCCTTTGTTGAGAAAAATCCAGGAGAGACAGACACTGAAAAAATTCTGGAGTGGGTTTTTCAAACAATCACCTTGACTTCACTTCAGCTCCACAGACACATGTCACCACTGGGCAATCAGCCAGAGGTCAGTAACATCATGACCTGCATCTAAATGGCAACCTCGAGTGGTAGCCAGTGAGAACCTGCACAGTCTCCATTCCATTCCCTGTGGGCTGCCACTGCCAACAAACCTAGGACAGCACTGCTGTCACAGCCCCAGATGGCATGAGCGTCCCATGCTAAGTGAAATCCTCTGCTGACCCCTGCTACAGCAGGAGGGAGCTATTAAGCCGGGCTTTCATAACCGTCCCTGGCCTAGAGAGGCTACAATAAACCTAAAAGATCAGGCAAAGCCAGTTGTTACAGGCTGGGATCGCAGAGAGGCTGGCCACCTGAGGGAGTTTAGTATGTGGCATGTTCGTCATGATGTTCCCATGGGATCAACACCTGGAGAAAGGAGACAGAGGCAGAATGGGGCAGAGGGAGGCGGGACCAGTGCCGCTACAACACAGCCTAAAAGACAGCCTTTGCCAACCCCACGGGCAGTTCTGGAGCTACAGTGGTCCTTCAGAGCTGCCAAGGTTGAGCCAAGATGGCCAGGCCTTTATACCCCCAAAATGAGCAGTCATAGAATAAGGGCTACCTGGGGAAGGGGTGTGACCTTGGGCCCCTAAGGGGCTAACACTGAAGACCATGATGACAGCACTCCATCAGCAGGGCAACAAGTGTCATCAAAGGAAGATTTGGGCAGTAAGCACAGGCTCCCAACTCCCCAGCAGAGAGGGATGAGCAAGAAAGAAGTCAGTTTTTTTTTTTTTTTTTGGTTTCCAGCTGAAGTAAAGACAGCCTAATACTCAGAATCGTCTTCATACAAATGAGATGCCCCGAGATCATCACTGAGGAGGTACAGTCAGAGGCAGACAAATTCTTACCTGGGACACTATATATGGGGAGATTTAGGTATTCGTTCAACCCAAAAATATTTAGTACCTCTGACATGGCAGATAATCCTCTCAGTGCAAGGAAAACGTAGGAAACTGTACAGATAGTCTCCTGGAGCCTACCTTCCAGTTGGGGTCGTGGATACAGTAACATTTTAGATAATGGTAAGTGCTATAAAGAAAGGAGAGGGTGCCAGGGATAGGACCAGGGCAGAGGCAGGGGAGGCAAGCAGTGAGAAAAGACCTCATCAAGGGCAATATGTGAGCAAAGACCTGGCCAGATGGAGCTGAAGGCCAGGCAAAGATCTAGAAGGGCATGCCAGGTAAAGAGAATAGCAGGGGCAGAGCCCTGGGGCAAGAACCAGCCAGAGGTTTGGGGGAAGAGCACCAAGGCCAGTGTGACTGCAAAGGAGAGAGGAGAAGCAACATGGAAGGTGAGGCCAGAAAAGGAAGCAGGGGCCACATTACATCCCGCCTCACCCGCCTTGGTTTCACAGCTAAGAATTCTGAAACTAAAACGTGGTAGGAAGGTTTCAGGTAGAGGGGAGTGGCAAATTTTCATTTACATTTTTACATAATCTCCCGAGCTGCTGCACGGGACTCCTGAGGGGTAAGAACGGAGCCAGGAGTCCAGTGAGGAGGCCGCACAAGAGATGCTGGGCCAGGGGTGCAAGTGGAGATGAGCCAAGAGACAACAGGGCCAGACCCAGATCCCCAACCCCTGCTCATCAACAGGACTGTCCAAAGAGCCCAACCCAGGCCTACCCCGTGAGACTCACAGGACAGGGAGCAGGGATCTGCTTGCAGTTAACCTTCTGGAAGGTGCTGAGGACCAACCAAGCTTGGAAGCCACTGCCCTAGCTGGCCAGTGACCCCTCATCAGCCCTGAGGACCTAGGATGCTGTAAGGTCAAGGAAGCTTCGGAGCCTTTCAGCTCCTCCTGCACAGGTGCTTCACTTGGTCATCTCGTCCCACCCTCTGAATGCAGCCCAGCCCACCTACCCCCAAATCCAAAACGAAAATCCAGAATGGGTCTATGCCTTCTGGGTTATCACTGCTGGCTTCCAACTGGGGCCTCCCATCTGAACTGTGTCAGGCCAAAGTCGCTGAGAAACACTGTGGCGTGCAAGCAGCAAAACAGCATGGAAACGACCCTCCAGTTTGCGGTAAAACAGAGAGGGGTGGGGGCGGGGGTAACGCACACTTCACTGCGTAACCATTTTCCCAGTTCTCCTAAAGAAGGCCCATAACTAGTACCATCCTAAAGTGAATTCACTTTACTCCATAACTTTAGGAATAAAGTTAATTCACTCAGGGCATTAGGCTTAGTTCTGTCAAGGAAGCCTGGGCCCCGATGACAAAAGCTGGTAGAAAGTTGAAGAATTTCAAACGTCACAGAATTCAGGCCCCAAACCACAAAGAAGCAAATTGTGCCTAAGACTAAAGATGTAATGACACTTCGTAGAGAATTCTGGATATCCCGCAGGGAGGACAACTGGCCAAGACTGTGAAGGGCTTGAGGGCCAATCAGGGAAATGGAGCACCTGATGAGATGAGATGAAATCGGAAGAAGGAAGAGACCGAGCCCATGACTTCGTCTCACACAGAGAGAAACTGAGGCCCCCGGATGTCAAGTGACTCACAGTTGTTACACAGAGTCAGCACTGTGAAAAGTTAGAGGAGTTAAGCAGGCACTCATGACCTCAGAGGACTTCTGAGAGTCGTACCCTGATTTCAGCTACACCCTCCCATGGCAGGGGTTGTGTGAGCTTGGGGTCCCCCGGGGACACAGTGGGCCAGTGAGCATGTGTAAGGAGCCCACACTAAGATTACTCTCTAAACAGGGTGCATCGTGGCCCAAGCTCCCCCATCCCCTTCCAAACTACTCCTTCTGCCAGGACTCACAAGACCCTCAGGCTGGTCCCTCAGCCTGGAACAAACTTTTCTCCTCCATCTTGCTTTTCCTTCAAAGCCCTAGAGGAAGTCTCCTCCTCCAGGAAGCCTTTCCAGCCGTCTCCCAGACAGTACCTCCTGTGAGATATCCCGTAACACACCACAGCAGGTTCCACATTCTATCTATTTACTGATGGGCAACTACACATTTGTCTTCCCACCAGCCTAGATGCCTCCCAAGGGTGGCGCTAACACCTCCTTTTCATGTACCCCACAATACCTGGCACTGTTCTTCCACACAGCCATGCACCGGATGAACGAATGAGTGAGCAATGAAGAATGAAGAAACAGCTGAACTAAAACCAAGGCACAACTATTCTTGAACTCAAACACTGAAATAAAGTTATGCTTCAAAGTTTATTTTTCCTTTTTCATTTTTAAATGCTGATGTAGCTCCCCTCCAAATATCAGTGCACTTGGCAGATGTTAACTCTAAAAGCAGAAACAAAGCTCAGATCTTCCCGCAGATGCAGCCCCACTGTGACTCTGACTCGGGGGCCAAGGCACAGGGCCCTTCTGTCCCTTTTGAGACACAGCAAAAAGGAAAAGAAGGGCATGCACATGGTCAAACGTCTCCAATATACTTCTCCAAAAGACACAAGCAACATATTCTTAAACAAAAAATTAAAGTTTAAGAGGGCTGGTGTAAGTATCAACACTGTGAACACAAGAACACTTACTAATACTTCCTTTTGCCTTCCTGTGCTCAGACATTAAACCAACTACTGAATGCCCCACGATACTCTAGTCTAGTGCTGCAGCACCATGAAACCCAAAGAAATGAGTGTTCTCTGCTCTTTCCCTACACATGCTACAACCTTCTTTCCAGATTTGTTTCAGAAAAATGTTCTCAGTGACAGCTTTGGAAGAAAAAAAATACGTAGCTCATCTATCAAAAGACTTGATTCCTATTACAACATTTGCAGCTAAACATACCACACAGGAAAATACTAAATGCTTCAAAATACTAAACAGCAGAACATTTCCTTCAAAAGAGTTCAAGCAGGAGTGGAATAAGATGCAATCTTGGTCTTGGGGAGCTTTGTCACCTGATGTTGCCTGCTCAGGGTGGTTTAATAACTGTGCAGGGAAGCACTGGGCTTCGCGGACCTGGGTTCAAACCCACGGGAACCGTGACTTTTGCACCTTATTTAACTTTGCTGACTGAGCCTTGGTATCCTCCCCAGTAAAATGGCTGAATAAAAAAAATTGTCATTATACGGTTGCCAGAAAGTACTGATTATGGAGCAATGATCTGGGTACTGAGCTACCCTGATGTATAATTTTTTTGTTGAAAGACGTGACAGAGGAAAACAGGCAACACTAGGCCAGGCACACAGCAGACGATCAAAGCATTCATTGCCACCACAAATCCAAGATCCATCCTTTTATTCAGCAGGTGCTCACCAGGTATCTACCATTTGAGGCAGCAGCAAGCAGAACCGACAGAAAGCCCTGCTATCCAGGAAAGTCCTAACGTATAGGGAAATTCATTTGAACAAAACCTTTCCACTGCTTTCCCAACATGGGTAGAAATGGAGGGAATCCAGAAAACACATTTTGCCAGAAATTTTAACCACATCACAAAAAAAATAAAGAATCATCATATACTTGACCTTCGTAAGTTTTGTCTATGAAAAGCTTTTTCGTCATCAACACTACCCAGAAGCCACAATTCATTAAAAAGTTAAGACTATCAGAAACACCACAATTCTGCGAATTCTGCCCAGTTATTCTATGTACTGAGCATCTAATCTGAAGACATGTAATGCAAGGCTTGCCATGCTCATGCCTACATTAAAGAGAGCACCAGTGGCCAGAGTGGGTCAAAGGACAAAGTCAGAGGTCTCCCCTTTACAAGGCCCTCTGGGAGACACAGAGATGTATAATCGTGCTCTTGCTCTTCAACAAGCCACAACTGCCCCAGGTGGGTGAAAGCGAACAGGCTGTAAAAGCAAAGCCCTTTCATGAGCAGGATGGGTGGTCCACCCATCTCCACCCAGACCAACGAGAGACCTGATTTCAGCTGGCATGCTTAAGTGAAACACAGTCAGTCCAAAAACAAAACCCAATCACTGCCTAAAGCAGCACCCACGTTTTGTATACTTGGAGAGAACAGTGCACGGTCACCAGAAAGTTTCTTTCCAAGATATGCTCAGATCACCAAACCGAGCCATACTGCCTTCCTCGGTTCTTGAAAAGGGCTGCTCCCCACTGCCTTTGCTCTCAGCCCTTTGCAGAGCATGCTGGTCAGACAGAGGGAATGCCAGTCCTCATCTGTGCTTCCTGAGCAACGACACAATGCACATAGCGGCCAACAAACAAAACGGGAGGAAGCAGCCAGGCTCTACACTTGGGCAGATTTTCCTTTGCCATCACCTGGGAAACATCACCAGAAGGAGAGTACACTGACCATTATCCAGGGCTTTTGGCACCTGGAACATGTCCAGTAATTCAAACTCTCAGCAAGGAACGCCCAGCCCACAAGTGCTCCAACCCTACCACACACAGGATGTCCTGGTGCCCCACTGTCCACACTAGTGAAACTGGACTCTGCGGTGGGAAGCCATCAGCTGAAACATGAGGCCAGTGTCCAACCTCCTGGTTTCCCTACCTCTCCATGTAAAAAAAAAAAAAAAAAAAAGGCAACAATATGCCCAAAATGGAGTTACTCGTGCTAATAAGCCCCAGGTCAGCAAACCAAGACTTAATACTTAAGTGCAATGCCAGCCTCTCTCAGCAAGAGTCTCACACCAGACCATCTGCAGTTTCCTAGTCAACACTAGTAAGATCCTGCACCTGACAGAGCTCTGCCTGCTGTCCTGGACCCTATGGAAAGCAGCTTGCTCATCCCACCTCTCTGCCTCTAAGAGCCTTCCGTTTTGTGCAGCTCCTCGGAGCTCCTTTCCGAGATGGGAGGCTGCCCAATTCATGGATGGTAAATAGAGCCCAAGACCTTTAAATGGACTTAGTTGAATTTTGTTTCTGAACACCCATTAAATGCCTCTGGGGGACAGTCTGGGGCCCCCACATAATCAAATATCACTACCAAAGTCCAAAGGAGAAAACAAACACGACACGAACCTGGGTGAAGCCCGATGAGGGAGAGGAGAAAAGACTGGCAGGCCACCCAAACCTTTAGCACAGAAAAGGCGGTCGAGCTGGCAGGCAGTGCGCACAGAGCCAGAGCACCACAGCCATCCGTGTCAGACCCCAGGCTGAGGCTCTGGATCTCTAACTGACCAGCGCCCTGATGACCCCTGGCCGTGTCTACCTGTCCTTGCCTGCTCTCCCCACCTCAGAGGGGGCCACAGATTCAAAGGATGGATGCGAAGCACACAGTGAAGGACAAAGCTTACACAGAGAAATGGCTGTCCTTACACGGCACTGCCAGCACAGTTCACCGAAGCCCCTTCAGAGCTGTATCTTGTCTTCAAGGGAGCCCCCGTCTACCATGACCCTTCTTGGCTCATCTTTGTGGCAACCAGGACAGGACCAGTCTCTGCAAGCACGCAGTGAAGTTCAAGGGAACTGGTGGCACAACTGTGGGGCGAGCAGAGAGCACTCAAGCATGATACCACCCCCAAAACAGTGGAAACACTAAGATGCAGAACAGTGGTAGGGAAAATAAAGCAAGCTTGTCCAACCTGCAGCCCGTGATGGCTCTGAATGCAGCCCAACACAAACTCATAAACTTTCTTAAAACATTATCAAATTTTTTTGCAGCCTTTTTTCAGTTCATCAGCTCTTGTTAGTGTTAGCGTATTTTATATGTGGCCCAAGACAATTCTTTTTCAATGTGGCCCAGGAAAACCAAAAGATTAGACACCTAAAGTAAATGAAGAGTTATAAACAAGCAAATAAAGGAGAGCTTTAAACATTCATTCTAATCCAAAAGTTTTACAACAGCACCCAGGTCTAGGACTGGTACACTCTGTGTTCTAATCATCTTTAATTATAATAGTTGCTAGTATTTTAAAAATCGTATTTTTCCATAAAAATCTGGGTTGCTGACTTCTCCTGAAATACGGGAGGACACAGCACTCCTGTGTCCACATTCCATAGGACAACAAGGGCAGCTTCAAGCCACAGTCCCACCCTACCCACTCAGGTCAGCTGCCCCACCTGGGCTCCTCAGACATGGAGTTGAGACCCGTCCTAGGAAACCAAGAGACTCAGAGAAGGAATTAAGGCAAAAAAATATTTTAAAATGACTAATTGGCAGCAAATTTAAAGGATCTCAGACTTCATGTACTTTCTGCTGGATAGTATGACCTTCTCCCACATGTGTGCCTCTCGGGGACAATGAGCAATAAAAATGCTGGCTGAGGTGATGAAACTCATCAAGCTGACTCTTACCAAAATAAAATATAATTTAACCCAGCTGGGGGCAAATAAGGTTTGATGTGTTCTGGTTTTCAAATTTCTCATTTAGGATTTATTAAAGAAACCACCAGTGAGGGGCTCTCTCTCTCACAACCTTCTGTCTTCCCAGCAAGGACTGCACCTTCCTAATTTGCAATCCCTCTGACCCGATGACAGTATTGTCACCTCCTGGTGCCCTCCAGGTGAGGCACTTTGAAGAATTAAGCTGCTATTTCCAGAGCTGTAATACAGGGGCACTACTGCCAGGTTCTTAACACACAAGAATTTATCTATCCCAGATTCCTTGAAATTGAATACACCGCCACAATTTACAGGCTTGATGAAATAACCTTATCATCAAGCCAGAAGGGCCTGATGTAAGAAAGCCCTCTGATATCACCATGCTCTTTACAATGAAACAGAGAGCCAAACGGGTCTGGCCTCATTTCTGGGGCTCGACTGACCACATAGTCTATGCACAATAATGCAGGCCCCCTCCTAGGACAACCATATGAGGGCGAAGGAAGTCTCAAGTTGCACCTGGCATAACACTTACACCTCTAATTTGGACCTCGTTTCAAAGGAGGAAGGGGCAGGAGCCAGCACCTAACGTAATGGCACCCAATGTCTGAAGCCAGAGGCTCCATCTTGCGATAACAAGCTGACATCAAATGAGCACTTTCACTTTGTTTCACTCAAGTCCTCAACTCTCAAGTGTCACCTTTCCATTCTTTTATGATTAGCCATGCTTTCAGTTCAGCCTTCATTCCCCTGCTCACTGACGCTTCCTCTGAGCTCCCTTCATGTTTCACAGCTCTGCCCCATCTGCATTTCCAAAACGTGACAAACCCAGTTCAGCACATGAAACAGGAAGCTCTCCAACAGGAGTACAAAGAAACAGGACCCTTAGCATTCTACAAGTTACACAGGGAAGGACTTCAGAACGGCCATGTTGGCTTCTGTAAACAAAAAAGTGGAAAATATCACATCACACTGAAGCCACACAAGAAATCGAACTGCTGGTATCATTCTAGCAAATGCCACATTAACACGCAGCCCTGTTGAGCTCCTTTTAGTGCATCAGAAGAGGCTTCTGGGCCTCCCACGTGCTGTTCCCTCCACCTGCTACATTCCTCTACCCTGGCTAATGGTCGGGGTGACGTGTCTCTCCCTCCAAACACCTTCCGTAATGCCCCAAGTCTGAGTTACACCCCAACTCCTACCACTGGCTTCCACAGTAGCACAAGACCTGGTCCAACAGAGGTAAGGGTTGTGCCTGGCTCGGGCACTGCTGTATCCCAACATGCAGCCTGGTGGCTTTTAAAGGTCTGGGGGGAGGGGAAGTTCTGCAAGGTCAAAACTATTTTCACCATGATATCAGGATATTTTCTGCCTTTTTCACTCTCATTCCCACACGAGCACACAGTGGAATTCTCCAGAGGCTACAAGAGTGCAATAAAGAATCATCGTGATGGCTAAGGGAATGTGTGCTTATGTACTCCCATGTTTTAAATTCTTTTGCTTTAATTTCTAAGGTAATAAATATATATTGATATAACTCACAAAAGCAATGCTTTCGAGGGTCCCCATTAATTTTTTAAGAGCATACAGGTCTCCAAAACCAAACGCTCTGAAAACTAGCTGGTCTGGCACAAAGGTAGGCACATCCCCAGCAACATTTAAACACTTTGCAAATGATTAATCAACGATGGGCCGGTGGAACTCTTTCTATCAATAGACTGATGTCTAGCTCATGGTCTGTTATAGACAAAAGAGGTAAAGAATACATGCCCAGGAATCAGTTCACTCCCTTTCAACTAAGAAGGAAAATAAACAGATTTGAGGGAACCATCAAATGAGAAAGAGCTACATCACAACATGCCCGTGATTCCACACCAATCCCTCCCACAGGTCTGTCCAGCACATTTTGGTGTAGTGAATAACACTACATTCTGGATTGTTTAAAAACTGGCCAAAGACAAGTGTTAGCCAGCCCATCCTCCAGCCATCCAGGAACTATCACCTATGCCTCCCTCCCCCACACACACACCACCGCCACCACCTCCATCTCCCCAGTCATTATTGACTCTTACATATCTCTTGAATCCTTCAGGATGTGGTGTGGCTGTCCTTCCTCCCGGCAGATTTCCTGGGCCCTTCTCCCTAGCCAAGTCTCTCTATTACAGGTTCTTGTAGAAGCTTTTTCCTTCTCTTCCAGAGCACTTCCCTCCACCTCTAAACAAACACCCATTTGTGGGATTTTCATGTTTGCCTCCCAACTAGATCATAAGCTCCAGAAGAGCTGGAATGTGCTGGCCTCGCTCATCACAGCATTCCAAGCAACTGCCACAGAGCCTGGGACTGAGCAGGAGCTTAATAAATGATGAATGGACTGTTGGTTGGTTTGTTGATGGGTGGGTGAGGGACAGGGTTTAGGTTATCAGGCAGGTAGCTGGTTGGCTGGGTGGGTAGGTAGTTGGGTGGATGAATGGATGGGCAAGTGAGCGGAAAGAGGTGAGTGGGCAAGGAGGTTGGGTAGGTGGGTGGATAAATCACTGACTCGCTGGGAGAGTGGATCCACTCCAACTGCAGTGCACCAGTTTAGGCCTCTGTTTGACCAGTCATATCTGATGGCCTCCCACCTAGTTCCGGCAACTGTCTCACTCTATGGCTTTCTAATACACAAATCTCATCACATTACACCCATTCGTAAAACAGCTTCCATTACCTACAGTATCAGATTAAAGTCAAATCATTTTTAGAACAATGGATAGGAAGAAACAAAAATAGAGTTAAAACAGCACAACTGGTCAAACCAGACAACCCCACAACCTGAACCTCCCACTTCTCCAGCCCCCATTTTCCCCAGCCACCTGAAGTTTCAGCCATGCCACCATATTCTGCAGCTCCCTCATCATACTCACCAGATGAGGGCCTCTCCACCCTTTCTGCTGAAAAGGGTATTGCTCACCTCGTCTGTGTGGCTGACTCGGCCTGCAAAGTCCTGCCCTCGGTCATGATACCCTCTAGAATATTCTCCTCAGTCCTCAGAAGGGGCTTTGCACCCTCCCAGCCCCATGCTGTGATGCCTGGAGACCATTATTACCTAGAGAGCCTGAGAGGGACTCCTGTTCCTGTTGGTCCCACTAGATTATGGTACTAGAGAATAGGGATCAAATGGCTGGACAAATGTCAAGGACACCAGGAAAATGTCTGCTCTTTACCATGCTAAGCTGACACAGACTTCAAAGCTTAATTTCCGCTGTCACACCCTGACTGCAGACTTGAGCTCTCACATTGATCTTCCTTCTCCAAACTGTACTTTATTATCCCCACAGCAGAACCTAATACTTGGTAACTAGTAGACTCTGCTCACTCATTACTGAGTTATGTAAGATTCTGCTCCATCATCACAATATTCATGTAATATTCTAAGAGGCACAAGACAGAATGATAATGGTCACCACTGATTGTACCTACTCTGCGGAAGCACTTTACAGCCATTAATTCTTTAAACCATCAAAATAACCTCATGAATAAGGTATTATTATCCCTATCATACAGATGAGGGAAGAGATCGGAAGACTAAAATATCCTTCAGAAAACCTACAGGTAATTTGTGGCAATGCCAGGATGCAATCTTAAGACCATGTGATTCACTTACCCTTCCACATCTCTATCACACTTTTACTGCACTGAGCACTGTGTGAAAGTTCTGGATTACGGGGCAACGGAATCTCTGCCTCACTAATTTAATCAACACAGTCCAAAGGCATCCTTCCAAGGAAAAGCTTTCAATTTAATTAATGAATTAATTTAAAAAATTTTTAATTTTATTTTAAAAAAGGCAATTTCTCATATACCAAAAGCACTTAATGTCTGCTGGATGGATGGATGGATGGATGGATGGATAAGAAATGACAAATCAGCAACTACAAACATGCCCCCAAAGGCTAAGGAAGATGGTACAGAAAATAAGTCAGATTCTCCCAGGACTGATTAGCAATAGCTACCTCTCAAAAGTCAGAGCAGAATAAAAGGAAAGATGGCAAAAGCAGAAATAACCACAAAATCCTCAGAGTCTTCAAAACTGAAAAAGAGATCGAATTAGAGACAATCAAATCAGTTTTATAAACATTTATGTTTCAGGAAGGGAGGACAGAAATCCTTCCACTGATTCCTTAATTTATTTATTAGTCATCAGGACAAAAACATCGGAAAACTACGTGACAGAAAGTGCAGGCCCAGCCTCCTTGAGGAAAAGCCTGCCTTTGGAGCCTTCCGACCTTCCCTTCTCCCCCTCCCCCTTCCAGTACTGTGCACTGACAACCACACTGATACCAGCTCTCCCTCAGCAGCTGCCCACTGCCAACAGAATAAAGCAGCCATGTTCAACCTTTTGGCTTCAATGGCAGAAGAATCGTCTTGGGCCGCACATAAAAATACACTAACAACAGGTGATGAGCTAAAAATAAAAAAATTAAAAAGTTGCAAAAAAAGCTCGTAACGTTTTAAGAATTTCTACTGGGCCACATTCAAAGCCGTCCTGGCATGTCCAGGTTGGAAATGCCTGGAATAAAGGCTGCTGATCTCAGTGCTACAAGTACCTTACAGGTCACTTAAGTACAAGCTCTCTAACCAGACACTCTAGCCTACTGACCAGGCCAACAAGAAAAAATTAAAAAAAAAAAAAAAGGACAACCAGGTGGCATCATGTCTGCCTCCACAACAGAATGGCTCCCCACCTTCTCCCACCGCTCCTCCACTCAACCTTTCAGCTGTGAACAGCTGGTCACTCGTTCACTAGCCTGAGCTTCCTAAGGACAAAGAGCATGCCCACTGGTGTCCCTGATGCCTAACACTTCCTATGTGTCCAATCAGTGCTTACAAGGTGAATGATCATATGAATGATCATGATCATATATATTCATGCCTCTTGTCAAATCATCCACTTCTATTCTTGCCTCCTCAGAGTCCATTCTAAGCCCAAGTGACCTTCTGACAACATAAGTCAGATCAGGCTACTCCCATTCACTAACACTTCCAATGGCCCTAACCACACCTAGGATGAAGACTTACTGGGCCCTCCATGTGCCACCGTACTTCCCCTTCCTCACTGCACTTCGGCCCCACTGGCTCCCTGTATCCAGTGACACTCCATACCCGTTCAGGCCCTCAGGCCTTTGTACAAGCTGTTCTATCTGCCTAGAACATTATTCCCAGATATTCCCACCGTTCATCACCTTCTTTCAGCTGCAAAGAGAGTCCTTCCCTGTTTTCCATAGTTATCTCTCCCTTTACTCTGCCTTCCTTTCTTTATAGAACTTTCAACCACTCGCTAGTACAGATAATCTGTTCCCTCACCATACCTGCACTGTCCAATATGGCAGCTACCAGCCCCAAGTCGCTACTGAGCACTTGAAATGTAAGTAGTGCAAATTGAGTTACAACAGGTTTCAAAGACTTACAACAACAAACTGTGAAACATTCTATTGATTGCAGGTTAAAATGATAGCACTTTAAATAAGCTAGGTTAAATGAAATACATTATTAAAGTTGATTCCATCTATTTGTTTTTACTATTCAATGTGGCTACCGGAAAATTCTAAATTAGATATTCTGTAGTTCATATTGCTTTCCTATTAGACAGCAGCATACTGGAAGATAAGCTCCCTGAGGGCAGCCACTGCATGTGTCCTGTTCACCAATGACTCTCAAAACTATGAACAGAATGCTCTACATCAGGCATGTCCAACCTGCGGTCCAGGACAGCTTTGAATGGAGCCCAACCCCAATTCCTAAAACTATGAATTTTTTTGCAACCCTTTTTGGTTTGTTTTTTAGCTCATCAGCTATCATTAGTGTTAGTGCAGTTTATGTGTGGCCCAAGCCAAAGGGTGGACACCACTGCTCTACATAAAAGTGCTCAACAAATACTTAATGACTGAAAGAACTTTCCACCACTACAAATCTTTCCCATATTACAAGATGCAGATCCAGCCTCCCCTCTTCCTGGGAGCGCTCTGAGATGTCCCCACGCGGCACTCATTCCCCAGTACCTAGCACAGGGTCCAGAGAGACACTTAGGAAGTCCAGTAATTCAGCAACCATTAACTGAGCATCAATGGTACATCAGGTGGTTTTAAGATTACCATCTACCTTACTTAATCATCATAGTAACGCAAGGGGAGGAGGAAGGTGAGGGGAAACCATTACACTCCTGTCACAAAAGGAGGATCTGAGGCCCAGGGAAATGAAATGACACACCTAAGCAAACAGAGTGGACAGCAGGCAGACCTAGGAAGCAACCCTGTATCTTCTAGGCCCAGCCCCAGGTACCTGGGCCTCCACCCACAGCCAGGTGGCAGCCAGCACCACAGGCATACACGTGGTCTGCCTGACCTGCACAGCACCTGTTTGCCTGTAGGTTTTAGCTGTAATCTTTGTCAACATTTGCAACTGTCGGGTTAACAGTCTAGGTTCTAGTTCTTATTTAAAACTTGAACAACTGCTACGTGCCAAGCACAAGGAACATAACCAAGAACAAAACGACATGGTCCCTACCTCATGGATGGATTCAGACAATAAACCAATAAATAAAGCAAATACCTAGTAGGCCAAGTTGTGATAAGTACTGTAAAGAGGAAAAACAGAGAAGAGGGCTAGGAAATACCAGAGCTGGGGGACGTTATTTTTAATGGGATAACTGAAGGGTGGCATTTGAGCAAAAACTCTAAGGAAGGAAAAAGTGAGACCAGTGGATCTCTGGGTTTCCACACCTCCAGTACGTGGAAGGGCACGTGTGAAGGTCTGCATGGCATCACTGGTCTGACTGGAGAAACCTCGTCTCTCTAGACACAGGGTACAGGACAAATAGGTAACTTCCCCTTTACGGTATGGAATTGTCGCTGGACAGTGGTTTCTGGGCCAGTAAGTACAGTTCCCAGGTCTCCTTGCAGCCAGGTGTGGCCACGTGACCAATGGATAGTAAGCACTGGTGCTATGTCTCTCCCACACCAAGGAGGCTGAGAAGCAGTGCGCCTTCTGCACCCTCCTGCTCCCCTCCACTGGCTGGAGAGGTGACCCTGAGGCCCCGAAGAGCAGAGGCTCCATCCGGAAAGAGGAGAAAAGCCACCCGCTGACTGGAAACCTCACACAGTGAGCAAAAGATAAAACATCTTTGGTGACTTAGTGCCGTACCTTTAAAATGTGGGGGCAAATCTACTACAGAAGCTAGCAAGTGCCCCTTCACGCATGACTCCCTCCCCGTCAGACTCAGAAGCTGAGCATCTGTGGCTGCTGCTCCTCTCCTGTGTTCAGCTTCCAATGTGGGTTTCTGCAAGCTGGCCTGGCCCCTCCAGGCATCAACTTGGTGACCTGTACTAGAGATTTAACTAATTATGCCTACGACGGATCCTTGACACACCACTGAGACCTGCTTTCCCTCAACTTACTCTAAACTCCAACCCTTTCTGCCTCCTCAAGGATCAAAGGTCCCCACCTTGTCCTTTTCATGTGATATGTGGAACTGAACAATTAGTCCAACCAGGGTGTTAACAGATCAAAGTGTCTATCTAAATTCCAAAAAAGGATGTCAGAAGGCATAATTACTCAATCTTTTGAAAGAATAAGCTATTATGGAAGAAATGTTGTCTTTTCTTACCCATATATCATATCAGTATAGGCAAAGTTCCCTAAGAGCAAAAAAAAAAGCTTAATTAAGGAGACATTTTACAAGAATACTAAATACATTGTGTAATCTTGGACTAGAACTTGGACCAGAAGAAAAGACATTATTAGGGCAATTTGAGAAATCTGAATAAAAATAGTACTGTATCAATGTTACTTGCCTGGTTTTTAATTATATTATAGTTATATAAGACTATAACATTTGGAGAAGGTGGTGAAAGATACATAAGAACTCTGTATTATTTTTGTGACTTTTTGTGCATATTTCAAAATGAAATTTTTTTAAAAAAGAAGTGCCGTAATTGGATAACCACATATGAACATTTCTCACAATTGCCCTTCTATCTGATCAAGCAGAGACGGCTCACATGAAAGCATTAACTTTAGGGAAAGGAATAGAACAGACTAAAATACTTTCAAAAACTTCATCTTCACAACTTTTTTCACTTTGAACTAGTCTCCATCAGCCTAAATCACAGTATCTTGACATCACCCTGGGGAACCTGAAGTCCTCCTCAGACGGAGCTCACAAAGTGATTTACCTGTGCCCCAGGCAGAATTTCCAAGCAGAACCACTAAGACGCTTCACTGTTAATAAAACTCTGAAACTAAGTATTGGCAGGTGCAACCAGATGCGAGATTATGAGGCCAGGAAGGCTCGAGAAAGAAAGCTCCCGAGAGTGGACATCCCATGGTGGGTTCAGAATCTTAGACTCTTAAAGGTTCAAAACTCTCATTCAAAGCTTTATTTAGCCTCTTGGGATCCTCCCCTCTGCCCATCCCACCCCCCACCTCTGCCAAGCTTCCAAGAGGAAACAGAATGGACTTTCACTCTAATGACATCCTTAATTTCAATGTTCCCTCATGTAACAAAATCAGATTTTACTAACTTCTGCTCTGAATAATAAATTCACTAAAGTTTTTCAAACTACAAATCACAAAATCAATTTAGCAGGTAACAACCATCTTTTCTTTTTTAATGACATAGGACAGGGTAGAAAATATCAGCGTGCACTGAGCTAATAAAAGTCTCACTGTGATTTATGTTTGAGGTACACAGTACTGTACAATCCTCATCAGCATTCCAAAACACAAATGTCCTTCATTTTAAATACTATGAAAATCCTCTTTCACCAAAAGTCAGAGGGAAAAAAGTTTTACATTTATCTCATATGTACAATAACTTTTATTCAAAAAACTGAAATGGCTTCCCATGGGGGAAAAATTCTCTGCAAACTGATGTGAAAAACTTCCTGCAAAGTATCTCCCCCAAGGTATTTATTAATTACAAAAAGGAAGAAAATGTAACATTACAGAAGAGAAATCCAGCAGATGTCACCTTAACCAAGTGATCAAGGTCAGTATCACTAGTAATAAGACATATTAACATGTTAACATCATGTACCCCAATACAATATGGGGTGAAAAGCACAATATTACTTATGTGGTAGTCTTGCCAAAATTGCATAACTTCAATTTAATCATAATACAACATCAGAGAAACCCAAATTGAGGGCCATTCTACAAAATGACTGACACTCCCCTGAGACTGAGAAACTGTCCCAGAGAAGAGGCATTGTGGAATCCTGGACTGGATCCCAGAACAGGAAAAGGACATTGGAGACAAACTACAGTTTTGTTAACAGTGATGTACCAATGTCAACTTATTGCTTTGGATAACTACTATGATTATTATGTAAGAGGTGAATACTAGGGGAAGCTCAGTGAAGCACACGCATACAAGGAAACTTCACTGTAAGTCTAAAATTATTTCAAGATAAAAAGCTTTTAAAAACAGCTTTTTCTGAGGAAAGAAATAAGAGTCCAATAAGCTATACATCATTTCAATGCAGTAAGAGTGGTGTGCCTCCAATTCCCTACCAGCCCAAGGGGGGAACATAGAGGACTGGGTGTGTAACGTGCGTATCATGAACCGAAAACACAGGGCGATCTGAGGCTGTTACCCGACCCAGGCTCCGCTCAGCCCTGTTGCACCTCTCCCTTCCTGCTAATAACCAATAGGAGGATCAGCAAAATTCCCTTTTCCTCCTCATAGGGAACAATGCGAGACATCCTACAACTGTTGGGCTATGAATTCCTAATTCCATACAAGCACCCACAAACAGAAAGACTGGGAGTGAGGGGTGCCAGATACGGTTCTGGGTCCTGAGGAATAGCCATAAACAGACAGGTAACTAGCTCCCACTGTGATACAAGCAAGGAAGAGAGACAACAGACAAGTTAACAAACAAAAATACACTGCCTGCTCACAGCCTGCACGCCTCTACCCCACTTCGACATGGCAAAAATATCCAACCCTACAGAGACCAAGCAGCGCATCAAGCCTAACAGCTGTTTTCCAGAAGAATGCTTGAAAAGATGGTAAAACATACAATCTCCCCAAGACTGAGTTCCTAACCTTCATGAATACAGAACTGGCTGCCTTCACAAACAACCAGAAGGAGCCCGGTGTCCTTGACCACATGAAGAAGAAACTAGACATCAACTGTGATGGGCAGCTACAGTTCCAAGAATCTTTTAATCTCCTTGGCAGCACGACTCCTTTGCCCATTCCCAGAAGTTTATCTGAGGAGGCCCTGAGGCTCCAGACATCCTCCCTTTCCCCCCAGCCTCCCGGTCCCCATCATCTCCCCACAGACCATGCCTACTTGAGCCTTACGCACCCACCACCCCACGCAGGCCACTCCTGCTGGTGGCAATAAAGCATCATTTTTGTTGTTGTTGTTTTGGTTTCATGTTTTCTTGTTGTTGTTGTTTTTGTTATGTGGGTAGTGCCCTGGCTGGGAAGCGAAAAAGCATCATTTTTTAAAACACACACTGCAGTCAGTAAATTTGTGCAAGAAAGGGAGCTAAGTGGGAGGAATGTAAATTGAATTGATGAAAGCAGTTACAAGAAGCTGCACAGTAAATACTAAAACACATCTTGGGTATATACATAATCAGGACGAATGATACCAACAGAATCATCCCTAAATTACTCAGACTGATGGAGAAATGTCACTTGTTGCCACTACTCGTTCATTAAACATCTATTCACCCCACCAGAGCACTGACATAGTCAGCAAGACACACAAGGTCCCACCTTCACTGAGCTTACTTTCTAACAGGGAAATACAATGAATGAACAAATACACACAAAAAAATATCGTGCGTGTGCACACACACACATAAACTCGGATCACGGTAAGTGCTATGAGGCCAGAAAACCACAGCAGTGTGATGAAGGCTTACCTGAAGAAGTGATACTCGAGCTAAGACCTGATCCTTCCTGTTCAGATGCCCAGTCTCCTCACCTATAAAACAGAGCTGACAATATTCGTCCCTACAGCATTATTGTTAAGAATTAAATTAGACAATGCTGGCGTAAGATTTAGCAGAGTTTCTAGTAAGTGAATGTGTGTGTAGAAAGAGCAAGTGATGACTAAAGTTACTCATCAACACCATCACAGTGAAAGCACTAACTTTCTCAAGTTACTTTAAATTCCACATACCACACTGAAATTTGCTCAGAGTGTCTCTGAGTGCTTTGCTGATCACAGAAAACAGCTATTTCCCCTCCACTGGGCAGTAATGAGGAATAATGAACGTACGTGGATACGGACAGAGCAGGCCACAATGCTCAGCCCACAGCCCACCGGAGTGAAGGAGAGCTCCCAGGCCTTGCTGGAGTTACTTTCTCCGTGCCTGATGGGAACTGGTGGGCTGAAGCCATGGGGACGATGACCACCTTCCCACAGAAGATTTCTCCCTTGACTGACTGGAGCTGCAGAGAAGGCAGTGAAAGTCACTGAAATACCCCGGAGGCCCTCAGTCTTCAGCAAAGGGCTGGGGTTGTGAGGCAGTGTCACATTTCCCCAAGGTTGGAGGTGTTCCCTGTAACATATTTTCTTTCACAAAACAAGCTTCAACAAGGCTGCATCCCAATTCCAGAACTCACAGACACAGCAAAAGCTATGGAAATAATTTACAAAAGCAACTCTGAAATGAGGGTGTGCAAAATAAATGAACTGTATACCAAAGTGCTAAGTGGCACACCACTAGACATTTCGAAATAACCTTTCTCTGACAGACACAGAAAGACCCACACACTCTCTATGTCTCGCTCTCACACACAGTCTCCATGAATAAAGCAAAGCAATGGAAGTTTAATACCAATTTATGTTGACTCTAAGCCACTGAAGAGCATTTTTTAAATGATCAGTACTCATGTCATGTGTAAGTGCATTATCTACACTATTTTTAAATGTTGTGTATAAAAACCTATCATCAGTCACTTGCTGCACATTACTCGTCAAGTGCACCTAAAAGAAAGGGAAAGAACCTCCACGTGCTCCAAGTCCAGTGAGCTACAGCACAACCCTACCTAGGGACCTCACCTGAAGCACCACAGGTATCCGGAAAAACCCGCCTCCCTCCTAACCATCACCACTGCCCTCTCTGGGCCTGCCTTCTCCAACCGCCTGCTCTGTTTTCTTTTCCTCTTCTTTAAAACAAACACACACACACAGACTTCTCCATTGCTGGGCCCTGGTTGGCGATGCCCGGTGTGGGCTGGGGTCCCTGTGCGTCACATAAGTGGTGAAAGAGTTCGGGAGTGCGTTATTACAAGAGCCAAACTCTGCACAGGTGACCAGGGATCAGCTCTCTCCTTCCTTTAATCCCTCCTTTACTGAAAGAGCAGTTCGCAGGCACCACCTACGTGCCCTCAGCCTCCGCCCCCTGTCCACACAGCCCTGTCTCCAACCCCTCAACCAAAACAGCTTCCTCAAGAGACTGGAGCCCATTGGGCCTCAAGCTGTGAGCCTCCTGATGCTGGGGAGCCTCTCTCCTTCCCCACTTGTCGGCCATGACCTTCCTCTCTCCTGCCTTTCTCCCTCCTCCTCTCACTGCTTGACCTTCCACTCCTGCCTCCTTAAGTGTGGCTGTCAGTAATAACAGTGATTATAAAAAATAATGGCAGCTATGCTTTACCGAAGGGTTATTACCCACCTGGAAGTGTGAGGAACACTCTCTACACTCTCATCAAATCCCCTCTACAACGTATGCAGCATTATTTTACAGCAGCAGTCCCAAACATTGTAGCTTCAGGATGCTTTTACACTCTTAAAAATTAGTGAGGAGCCCAAAGAGCTTTTATCAATGTAGATATATCTATTTACAGTTACCACACTAGAAATTAAACCGGAGACATTTTTAAAACACAAAGTGTACAGCACACAGAGCCACAACATCATCACACCTCATGTAGCGTCTGGAGAATGCCACTGAACCCTCATGAGCGATTAGGCTAAAAAAGGCAAAAACACCTTAGTGGTATTACTGTGAAAACAGTTCTGCCTGCAAACCTCTAAAAGAGTCTCAGTGATTCCCAGCCACCCGTGGACCCTAGTTTGAGAATCACTGTTCTACAAAACGAGAAACTAAGCCGTAAGGTGTAAAATCGACTTACCCATGTCACTCAGCCAGCCCCTTAAAAGCTCTGTCTTAACCCAGGTTATGCAGGTCTGCTGTCCCCTCTGTCCCCCTTATCCCCTCCCACATGCCTCTTTCATTACTATGGTCTTCCTCAGAAACAATCACTCCCACCACATCCACTATCACCTTCAGGTGACCCATCTCCAAATATGCATTTCATCTCCTGGACCCTCCCAGCACCCTGAGCCATCTCCACTTACTGCCACACCCTCCACCCCAGCCAGCTCCCCCTGGCACCCTAATGTTGGCAAAACCATTCTTCCATTTAATATGGCCCCAACTACTCAATCATCTTTGACTCTTCGCCTCTCCATGTCCTGCTGATTGGTCTTCACAATGTTTCTTGCAAATGCAAAAACAACCAGGATATTAAGAAGTGTATACATTACATTCCTGCACACACCAGAAAAAAAACAACACATTCAAATCCACCAAAACTTTACAAGGAGCTATCTCTGGATAATGGAACTATGAGCGATTTGTGACCTGATTTCTTTAATACACTGTCCTGCATAGCACACATTTCTTTAAGCATACATTATTTTCACAATCAGAAAATACTATACAGTGTGGTAGTTCCTTCGGGGCTTTGTTTTGTAAGTTTTATTTCTTGACTATGCCCCTTCCTATTACCACTCCAACCTAGTCCAGAATCACATCATCACAGGTCATATCAGTTCTCTTTATAGTTTCCCCACACCCTTCTCTCAGGACTCCTCACAGAGTATGCAGGAAAGTCAACAGAATACCACAATGTACCATTAGGGCATAAAAGCACTTAGCACAGCGCTTGGCAAATAGTAAATAAATGTTCATTACTGCTGTTCCCTACACTGCTATTAGATGAAACTTCTGAAAACACTAATTGGCAAATGACAACGCTATTTTAAAGCCATCAGTAGCTCCCAGTGCCTAATAATAATAGTCAACATGTATTATTGTTACTTTGGGGCCCAGCACCGTTAGCAAGTGTGACCTCATTCAATCCCCATCTCAGCCCTGAGGTGGGTCCTGTGAGATCCCATTTCACAGATGAAGAAACTGAGGCACAGAGAGTTAAGTACCAAGGCACGAGCTAGGGCGTAGTAGATTTGAAATTCAAACCCAGTTCAGTCTTACTGTTCAGTAGAACTTCGCACAATGGCAGGCATATTCTGTATCTGTGTTATTCAATATATGGCTATTGCACATTTGAAATGTGACTAGTGTGACTGAGTTAACTAAATTTTTACTTGATTTCATGTTAATTCAAATAGATGCATGCAGCCAACAGCTATCACATTGGCCAGCACAGAACTGGAGTATAAAAGCCCCAAGTTCCAAGCTTAACAAATGCAAGTCCTCGCAACAACCTGCCTAGTACCTCTCAAAAAAAGCTGCAAGGAGTGTAAAAGCCCTTGTAACTGGACTTGTTCTTGCCTTGAGCCATCCCCTACCCTCCTCTCATCCAAGTCTTCTGTATGTGGAGGGGCTTTAGAATTTAGAGTAAGAAAGACATGGGTTCAAACTCGCGCTCCACAGAGACCTGAGTACATGCCACCAGAAGGCTGGTTCAGTCTGTGATCCCTTGGTCTTCATCTGGAGAATGGGATGACAATGCCACTTTCCAAAGAGCATCTGCTACACTCTCTAAATGAATGGTGTGATTACACACCTTCAGGGGTCAATTCCAACCATACCCCCTTTTCTAAGAGGCCTGTGGGAGCCCTGAAGATCTCCCTTCCCATTCCCACTCAGACTCCGTCTCGGCTGCACAGATTCTACTGTTATTTGCGTGTGCTGTGTGTTTGTTCATTCTCGGCCACTAGACCAGCAGTCTTGAGGCCTTCTGTCATCAGTGAGCCTGGAGGCAACACGTTACCACACAAAGGGCAGCAGATGATGGGTCTCAGGTTCTCTCTGTAAGATGGTGATAAAAAGGCTGCTTGTGGGAGGAAGAAATGAAGTTGACAGGGTAAAGAAATGAGCATGCTGCCCGGTGCAGGCAGCGACTCAACAGATGTCTCCCGTCCTTAATATGGAGGCTTCTGCTGCCATCATCAGAGACCCAAGAGACGAAGCACGAACTATTTTCACTGACACCACCTCGTTCTTAAAATGGGAAGACTTCAGTACATCCTGAGGACATCAATCCCAGTCAAAGTATCACTGGCATTTTTTTTCTTTCCTTTTTAACTTGATGGACATGACACTAAATGCCACCTGAGAGGCTAATCAGGAAGGAAGCTAAGAACAGTCAAAAAATGGAAGGAATTGGATGGACTTGCTTTATCAGATAAGAAAGCTATCACTTGGCCCCTTGCCAGAATTTGTTAAAAAAAAATTTTTTTGGTAAAATATTCAAAAATACTTGTCATTGAATAAAGTTACAGTGATTAAATTGTAAAAATAGCAGCAATAACAGTAACCAATCTTTACAGAGCCCTTGCTGGATGTCAGGCAGTGTGTGGAGAACTTTACCGGCATGTATTACCTCATTTGAACCTCGCATTACAGCCTTTCTCACACTGCCAATTACAACTCCTTACTGGATCTTGAAGTCAATTTAGTGGATCTAGAAAAAGCATTTTTTAAAATGACACAGAGCATAATAGGACTGAATAAAAAATATAAGAGTGAGCTGCATGAAACACCCCCATGAATATTTTACATTATCTACTGAGTTTCAGTTTAAAATGTTTCTTACTGTGAGTCACAATAAAAAATATTTGAAAAAAGACCTCATCTCACAAATTCCAAGGGATGTACAATTATCACCATTTTACAGACACAGAAACTGAGACTTAGAACAATTAAGTCTCTTGCTCAAATTTACCCAGCTTGTCAATGACAGCCAAAACTGGAACTGAGGCAGGATGCCCTCAGATCCTGACCCTGGGAACACTGGAATATCAGTGGCACAGGATAGATGGCCCTCAAGAGTCATGTAGTGTTTCCATGGAAAAAAACAAGCAAGTGAAACTAACAGGAAATGAACAAATTAGATGCCAAAGTCTTACTCTGTTGTCTCTTCAGAGGGGGAAAAAATTCTTATAAAATGGTAAAAAATAAAACCATTAATAACATTAGGCATAAGGACAATGGAAGAAATCATAAAGAAAAAGTACACATATCAATACATAAATTTTAAACTGTTGCCCATAAAAGTTAGGCACGATTACATTTCCAGTACTGTTGTACTCATTTTAGAAAGCATAGCTATGGCTGTCCTAAGAAACTGACTTTGGGCAAGCAGTTTCCCAATCGTTAAAATGCATGACAGTAACAGCCTCTACCTGCTAAACCTGTCGCAAATATTAAAACAAGATACTGTACCACTGGCACAAAGCAAATTCTCGATAAAGGTAGCTGCTGTTATGTGATGCAACATAATGGCTCTTCTGAATTTGAAACTACTCCTCCACCACATGACCCAAAACCACAAGACTGTAACAACAAATTCATCACACCTTGGCCTGAACCAGCACCAGGTGTTGTTGCAAGGAGGCCTGGTGACTGCCCTGTCTCCTAGTTCAGAATCGCAGTGTCTTACCACCTTGCCACCTTCTTTTAAGGGCCTCGATGCAACAGCTGGCTTTCCAGTCACTCCAAATCTTTCCTTTCTGTTGGTTGCCTCCTCTTTGCCTGAAGTGTCTCTACTCTAAAAACTAACATTCAAAAAAAGTTCTCATATAGGTACCCCTGTGTTCACAGCAGCATTATTTAAAATAGCCAGGGCATGGAAACAATCTAAATGTCCATCAACAGATGAATGGCTAAAGACACAGTGATTGATACAGATACACATACATATACATACATACACACACACACACACACACACACACACACAGGAATATTATTCAGGTATTAAAAAAAAGAAAATCTTGCCATTTGTGACAACATGGATGGATCCTGAGAACATAAGCTAACTGAAATGAGTCAGACAGAAAAATACTGTATGATCTCACTTATATGTGGAATCTAAAAAAAAACCACACTCACAGAAACAGAGATCAGATTTGTGATTACCAGAGACAGAGAGCAGTGGAATTAGATGAAAGTGGCCAAAAGGTACAAACTTCCAGTTATAAGACAATTAAGTACTGGGGATGTAATTGTTCAATACAATGACTACAGTTAACACTGTTGTATGGTACATCTGAAGTTGATAAGAGTAAATCCTAAGAGTTCTGTTACATGGAAAAATAATTAAACATATACACACACACACATATATATATATATATTATGAGATGATGGATGTAAACTAAACTTACTGTAATAATTTCACAATATATGTAAGTCAAGTCATGATGTACACCTTAAATTTACAGTGTTATATATGTCAATTATATCTCAATAAAACTGGGGGGGGGGGGGAATTTTCAACAACTTCCTTCAATCTTTCTGAACAACCAGCTAAAAATTCTTTCTCCAGTGCCGATGGCTTTTTAGGTAACTTTTAAAAATTACACAAATAAGCCTTTCATTATTAATTGTAAAAATTATACCTGAGCAAAGTAAAAATTCAAACAGTAAAAAGAGAAAAAGACAAGCCTTCCCTCTTCATGGTATCAGATTCATCAGTCCTTCTTAGTGTTACCGCTGTTAGGTTTCTTAGGAATCATCCTACATAGATAGAGTCATGTGTGTGCACATGTCTACGAAGTCTGTCTGGAAAAAATCCAGCCACAAATGCCTCTAATTTTCATATTACATGGCTGGATACTTTCCAGACAGCCCTCATATATATACATTTTTTTAACACACACATTCATACAAATCTACTCTATTGTAGTGTGTGTGGATATGTTGCCATTCTCACTTAATTCCCTATGTGGGAACACTTTTAAGATCAATACAGGTACATTCTTTTTAAGTCCTGCATAGCATTCTACCAAATGAATAGGCCATCACTTAGCAAATACCCCACCATTGCACATTTAGGTCATTTATGATTTGTGTTGTTGCACATGATGATGCAACAAACATCCTTACATCATGGTGGGTAGGAATATAATCCATTAAATAAATTCTTAGAAATGAAACTGCCCAAAGGGTTGATAAATTTCTCATCTTGACAACTACTGTCCAATTTCCCAATGTGAAAGTTTCAGAGGTTTTGGCTTCTGTGCTTCCATCACCATCCCTCACCAGCACTTGATGTTCAGTTTATAGTCACCAATCTCACTGGTAGAAATGGGTTCTTACTGCTACTATAATTTATATGTCTTTCCTTACAAGTTAGGCCTAGTATTTTTGGTTGGCCATATGTATACCTCTTTCCATTATACTGCCAACTTCTGGATCATTCTCTCTCCTGTTCTTTTGAAGGTTATCTTCAAGACCAAGACTGTGTCTTACTCGAATCAAGAGTACCATCTTGGCAATATCTGACACTAAGAGGATCCTCCTTCAGGAGGAGACACTTCTCCTTTCCCTGCCATGACAATTTGCTGGGCTAGTTCTCCATGAGATGCCAGTCAATCTCCTCCCTGGAATCCTAAAGAGAAGCATATCCCAGTGTCCAATCCTTGCTTTCTTTTCTTCTCACTTTAACATTCTTAACCATCATCTATGTGTAAAAAAAAGTCCAAATGTCAATCCTCGATCACCTGAGACCTAAACCTACATGTCTCACTATCTACTAAAGACCAGCAGAGAGATGGATGTCCTTCCCACACTTCAAATACCAAACAGGGTCAACGTGTAGGCAGCACTCACTCTGTGCAGGACACTGTGCTAGTACTTGCCACTTTCTGCATCCGAAACAGAACATACCAACTTTACTATCCACATTCCCAAACTCTTCCACCTCCTTTGATCAAACCTCGGTTAACAACTCTACGGTCCTTCCCTTTCAGCTCCTTCCCATCCAACAAGTTGCCAAATCCTGTCAATTCCACCAGTAAACAATCTTGGTCCACCTATCCAGTATTCCCCTTCCCACTGTTGGTCCAGACTGCTCTTCTATGCCTTTTGACCCAATCCTGATGCCACCACCACCAGTTCTCTAAGAGTGTAAACACCACTTCAGTCTACTGCCTCAAAGCACGTGGCTTTGGACGTGGTTCCTGCCATCCCTCCATCAAGCTAGGCTCCGGGCCCACACTACTAGCAAGGCACTGCACTTGCAGCACCCCTCCAAGCATGCCCAGTGTCTTCTGAGTGTTCTGCCAGCAACATAGTCCCTTCCTCACCAGACAGTGGGCTCCGAGAAGGCACTCAGTGGACCTCATTCACCTCATCCCCCAGAGAACACCCAGCACAAAGCTGTGCATTTGGTAGGCTCTTCATGCTTTCTAAAGTCACCTGATACAATCTTCTAGCATGTGCTCATATTATTTAAAAGAAGGAAAGGAATTTCTATATACATATGTAAATCTAGAACAAAGAAAAATCGAAATGACTTCGGAGTTTGTTGGTCTTATATGACTGAAATATATAAAGAAACATACATATTCTATCAGAATTTACAGAAAGGTCAAATTTTTCCCTAAAGAGCTTAGAAATAACTTGAAAATCACAAAAGTACTGATTCCCAATATAAGATTCCCTATTTGCCAAAAGAAAACAAATTTAGATGTATCAAAGAAGGTTCTAGCAATCTCCTGATTTTATTATCTTCTGATGCTCCAATCAGCTGTCAGAACTATCAATGACTTCTACAAGCTGTAGGATGAAAAGGAAAAGACCATAATAAAATGTCCAACAACTTGACTGACACCCAATAAAAACAAATGGCATTGTGTGAACTGTGCCTATCAACTTGGAGGGCACATCCGTGTAGGTCTACTTCATTCTTTCATATTAACCCAATTTTAAAAGTAACTCTTCTAAAGCATCTTTCTAAACTGATTATAAAGAGGTTATTGAAAAGGAAGCCCAGATTATTTTTCAGTGACTGAAGAGTCAAATCATTCTGATAAGCCTTATTTTGTAGAAATATAAAGGATTAAATTCTAAATGTGTTTACAACTCTCACCCTTTGTTAATGACACCATATGTCAAACACGTGTACTGAAGTGTCCTTGTTTTATCCCCCCACAAAGTTTCTCTATCAACTCTTTAACCTGAAGTTAAGAACTGCTAAATTACTAGTAATTACAAGTTAGGGTTTACATTCAGAGTATCGAAATCATCTTTTATTAAGAGGTAAAAAGGTAAGACTGTTAATACTTAAAGAATATCTGAGTTGGCATAACTGAAGGGAGTTCCCCTGACGGCTCCGGTGCCCCCACGACCACTCTCAGGCCCCCTGAAGGATTTTACACCTTCCTGAAAGTGGTCCCTTGATGTTTCTGTAAAGGGGTACAAGCAAGCCTCCTCAAGTTAATGGAATGGGGAAGAGTTTATAGGAATCTCGTGAACTTTTTACCCCCATGCTCCCCTCCAGGTCAACGTGAAAGAGACAGCAAAGCTTAAAGTGTTCTAGGCCCCCAGAGTCCACAGTCAGGACCCAATGGGCCAGAGACCGGACAGTGACAGTTTAGTCCAGACTGGCCTTAGAGGGAACTTGAAGACCAACTTCCTCCGGGTGGGGCTGCGTCGGGGGACGGCCTGCACCGCCGCCCACTCACCTGCGATTCATGGGCCGGACCCTCACAGCCACCTTGACCGATGCCATTGCTCATCCCGGCCAGCGCGGGGTCCCACCTGCTCAGCTCCTCGCGGCAGCCAGCGACTCCCGCGACTCAGCCCACAGCTCCCGCCCACTTCCCACTCGGCCCCCGCCCCTCCGCTCCCCGCTGGACCTGGCGTCCCGCGGCGGCCCCACCTGCCAGGCTACTGAGCATGCCCAGAGCGGCTCAGGCCCGCGTGATCCGTGCGCCGGGCTTGGCGGCAGCGGGGAAGCGCCAAGGGGCGGGGCCGGGATTCCTGGGCGCCGCCGCCTGGGGTCGCGAAGTCGGGAAGGTGCCGGTGCAGGCAGTGGCCTGGAAGTCACCGAAGGCAACTAGGGCTGAGTGATTTCAGGAAAGCTGGGACCCAACTTTATGCCCTGAAAAACTGGGGAGGAGGAGCAAGAGAAAGGGTTCGCAGTAATTTAGGGCCAGAGGAAGGTCCCACGGTCCTGGGGGACAAATTTCTAAAAACGCAGTGTTTTCAGCCCTTAACAAGGACCTGGCTTTGCCTACAGTACGGGAGTTAGCTCATGCAATTTAGAGAGCGAGAAACTGAAGAAACTGAGGCACAGAACTTGTCATAGTGTGTTAGTGGGGAGCTCCTTTAGCGCCTTCTCCGCTACTATAAGGCTGTCCAAGACCCCTCTATTCAGGGATACCGAGAAATGAACATAAAAAGAGTACCAGATGTTTTAAATGCGGGCAAAAATAGCTGTATTGGCTGAAATCCGATCTTAATTGGACTTTTTGCGCTTATATTACAGCTTAGTTTTAATTATAAGGGATTTAGTGGTGGGACCACCCTATTTGAGGAATAGGGCCTCTGGTAGAAGTGAGTTCGTACTCGGTCTCTTTCAGTGAGTCCCCCTCCCATCTACCAGAGAATGTAAATTCATTCATTTAGTCAGTCTTGCCTGTAATTCGTGCATTCATTCACACACACCCAAGAGCCCACCTGTGAGCCACAGGATTACCTGCAGCCCATACTTAACCAAGGCATCGGCTCTGCCTGCCTGCTGCTGCGCGAATCAGGGCCGCTCAGCACGAACTGCGCACCCTACCTCTACCCCAAGACCCCATTTTTCCTGCCCCGCAGCTGATGGCCCACTGAATACAGTGCTCCTCCACGCTGTCAAGATCCACACTTGGGCCCCCAGGTTCCTACAGGAGCCCCAAAGGAATGCTTTGACCTCACTCCCTCCCTCTCACCGCGAGTATATCACACCCCCCAGGGCACCCGGGAGCTGGCTGGCAGCGACCTAGTTCAAAGGTAAGAACGGGTAAGAGGGGTTGCTCCTCCAGGAAGCCAAGCTGTATAACGGAGGCCTCAAAGAGCAGAGGGTGGGGTCCTGGAGCCCTAGCTCCAGCACTAGCTTTGAGAATCCTACAGTCAATTATTGGGCTTTTGCTTTACTGCAAACCAGGAAAAACTCCATGGAGTTGGTTAATGCATTGAAATGATGCCTGCAAACACGTAACCCACAAAGAAAAGCAGTCACTACATCATCAGCTTCCCGAGAGTCCCGTGGCTAGCCTGGAATCGGAGTCTTTTGGTTTCTAGAGCCCTGAAAACCCTGAGGTTTTCCCCACTTGCTAGCAGTGCTGGTACGGACTTAACCACCGGGCTAAGGGATAACTGGGAAGGCCGATTAAGGAGCGGGCCGGGCACGCGCAGTAGCGGTGGGCTAGCCGGCGTAGGGAAGGAGCTCGCTTGACACCGCCCCGGGGCGGGGCCCGCCTTATATGGGAGCTGCTGTGGGACAAACTGCGTGGACCGCCAGGCAGGTCCAGTCCAATTCTTAAAAGACAGCATATCAAATTTTGTAGGAGTCCTAGTTCACTAATTAAAGCGATTTTTCTGTGCGTGGGTTTTAGTGGTTGATTATTTGGGAGGTTTAATTCATGCATTCGTTCATTAATGTATTTCAGCAGCCTACCCGTGCCTTTAACTACCCTCCCCCGTCCTTCTGTCACATTGCCGTGTGACACAAAGACCATTACAGAACCATTGACACATTAGACCCTGAACAGCTTGCCAGGAGCTTTTGAATAGGAAGGGAGCAGTAGGATGGAATATATATTTACCCCAGGTAGGATGGAACATATATTTAGCCAGAGAATATTTCTAATGGAGAGGGAAAGAACTATTTGAAAAGGAAGATTAATTATAAGACAATGGGTTAGCTCATCTTCTCAAGCTTTAATGTGTATTTTCAAGTTCTTTGCAAACTTTAATGCTTATAGGAATCATCTAGGGATTCTAATTTGGCAGATCTGGGGTGAAGTCTGAGATGCTGCATTTCCAACAGGCTCCTGGGATTGTAGGTGCTGCCAGTCCAAGACCTACACTTAAGAGGAGTGAGGGGTTAGTGATCTCTAAACACTGTGGGGACTTTGAAATACTGGTAGTGAAAAAAACTCCTGGGTCTCAATCCAGAGTCCAAAGGGTCAGAATTCAGGGGTCCATGTTAGTTATGTATCCTGGCCTAAAAGCCCTAAATTTAGCAACTTAAAACAAGAACCATCTATTATTTCTCAGGGGTCTGTGGTTGCCTGTCTCACTTGGGCTAACCACTTATGAAGGCTGTGGGCTTGAGGTTGAGTCACTTAACTTGTGCCTCCTTTTTTCATCCTCAAAGAGCCTAGACCAAGTTACTTTGTTAGCAGGGTAGCCTTCTAGGAAGGCAACCCCAGTGACTGTTAAGAGTCCAGTTTAATGATGTCCCATTGGCCAAAAGCCCAGCATCAGTGTGGAAGGTGTCACCCTCTGGGAGGGGGAACTCATGGCAGCCACTAAAGTTACTGAGGAAAAGAAAAATTACATCTGTAATCGTATCTAAGTAAAATACAGAGTCAGGCAGAAGTAACATCCTTTTTAAAGTAGTTATGTTAATGTAGTTATGATATTATTATGTTACAGAATTACAGGCTTATGATTTGTAAATAAAAAGGTGTTATTTGTGCCAGACTCTGTATATTAATTTTAGTAATACCAGAGATTTTGACTTTAGAAATCACAGATATTTTTGTGTTAAATTAGAATTGCTGCTGCTTCCTCAAATTGTTAAAATCATTATTACTTTGAAATCATGGTAGTCATTAGACTTACACTAAATGTTATTTGTGTTATTTTGTTATTTAACATAACCACCTGTTATTCTATTACAAATTTATTTTTCTTATATCTTGACAATTGTATTTCATTCTAATTGATTTTATTTTTAATTTCATGTACTTTATGCATTTTAAAATGTTATGAAAATGTTGCTTCACCAGACAACCATAAGTATCCATGGCACAAAAAAAGTTAAGAACCTATAATTTAGAAACTCATTTGGATGAGTGAACAGCATTTCTATTTTCCAACAACAAAAAAGTTTGAATGATGATGTAAAAAAGAAAAGATTCTGAGGCCTGGGTTAAAAGCTAAATGGTATTATTTGTAAATGAGACTGGGATATTAATCTAGTCACCAATGAAGTAAGTGTGTGTGTGTGTGTGTGTGTGTGTGTGTGTTATTTTTATATTGTCTGCTTGTTTTGATGTAATTTATTTGGGCCTTAGCTTATTGTTGAATTCTTTTTTTTTTTTCCTAATGTTTAGCAATCTTACTACTGCCAAATAGTTGTGATTTAAACTCTCTGAGTCTTAGCTCCTTCATTTCAAAGTGAGATAGCACTGGAATAGCATGTTCACTCCACCTCAAGATATTTGAACCACCTTGAAATACAATTATCAGGAAAAAGAAAACAAAAAATACTATATCCCTATCAGCTATATACATGATACCTATTTTTCCCCTAACCTCTAAGGATGAAAGTGATTTACTTTCTCACAAGCATGACTTTTTAAAACCCCTGATAAACAACAGCCTGGCACACTTAAATGGCAAGGAAGGATACAATTGACATCTCAGAAACCCATGTGTTTACCTATGTGCTAGAAGGGCTGACCTGTACCATTACGTCACACAGTACACTTAATAGCTCCTTGTGGGGAGTGCCTTGCAGCATGGTACTTAAGTTAAATTCAGGAGCTATGAAGTAAGCCAATGAACAAAATAAAGTGTTCTGGTTTTCAAACAAGTGAGTAACCGAATCAGAGACAGAAATGATAGATATCAAATCCAAACCCAGAACCTTTTTCATTTTCTAAGTCATAAAATTTAAAGGTAAATTTAAGATATTTTAAAATACTAAACATTAAAAGCAAGGATAATTTGAAAAAGTGTGTTTGGGGCCTAAGAGTGAAATCTGAGCTCCAAAGTAACAGTAAAGATAATCACAAAAGTCATACCCAGTAATTTTGCTACAAAGCTATAGGCAGGTGTCTATGAATGCCAGCTTTCTTTCACAGCAAAGGTAAATAAAGAAACCACAGCAGATTCAATTTAATAGGAATTATCACCCTAAATAAGTCATTTTACATAATAAGATAAAAAAAGATTGTTTTCAATTGCATAAAACTATATTTATGGTAACAAATACTTCAGAATTGATGGGCTTTGTAGTGTCTATGGCAGCATTTCAATAATAAACCACATTTACCTGAAGCAATGGGGAAAAAATTTGTGGATGAATTAGTTTTGGAGATGGGCCTTGCAAGAGGGATGGAATTCAAACCCCAAGATGGGTGAGGAGCTGATTTCTGAGCAGAAGAAATTCCTTAAGCAAATGTTCAGAATTGGGAAAGCAAGAATCCTGCTCAGCTAATAGTGAGAAAACCTCTTTACCTAGAGCAGAATGTGAGAGGTTTAAAATAGCTATACATTCTTCCGCTTCCTGTACTTATACCTTGCAATGACACTTGCAACAACCCTCAATGAAAGGTAGGAGTCTGTTTCTCCTCCTCTTTAATACAGTTGGCCTTGTAACCTTCTCTTGCCCATGGAATGCAGCAAAATTAACTTGGTTACTTCCAAACCTTGGGCTGAGAAGGCCTTGCATGTTTCAGAGTTCCTGCTGCTGTCATGTGAGCAAGCCCAAGCTAGCTTGCTGAACGATGCAGGGACCCAGTCAAACACAGGGCCACAGCCAACAGCCAGTCAATCACCAGACTTGGGAGTGGGGCGAGGTTGCAATTTGTTAGCTGACCACAGACAGATACATGAGTAAGGGCAGCCCAGAATAATGGAACCCATCCAGACCAGCAGAACCACCAAGTGAACTTGTTACTAAATGAGATCAGAATATGCTACCCCAAACTATGCCTCTTTGAAGTAAGGATTATTTTAAACTGAAGGCAATTAAGAAGTAAACACAGAAAGAGCTCTTTGCTTTCCTTCATCTGCCAAAAGTAGGACATAAATATCCCCCTGTGAAAGTGCTCCTCTCCTTTCTCCCATACCAGAAGAGCAACTCCTGCTACTAGAAACAGAAAGTCAGCAAAAAAACCCTTATCTTCCCATTAGTTTCCCCCATATACTTACCACAGTTTACTGCCCCTAAAAGCCCAAATTCTCTTGCTTTATTTAAGCACTTCTCCACAATTTGTGGCCTTTTGTTAAAATGGTATATAAGCTCCCAAGCCTAAACTTTTTGGGTCTTTTCATTTGTTTTCTCTGGTACTCTTTATGTGCATACAAAATCAACCCACTCTTGTTAAGCTTTCCTTTGTCGGTTTAATTTGCAGGCCCCAGTAGTAGACGTAAGAGGGTAGAGGAAAAGATTTTTTTCCCTCCCCAACAAGACTCACAAGCAACAAACCAATGGTCATTGTTTAAGTCATTTGGTTTAGGGTGTGTTATTGCTTGCATTATAATACATCCTATTTTATATAATGAGAAAGATTTTAGATGAATATGGCAACTTGGGAGCCTTCTTAATCAGATAGAAACATGAGTGACATAAAAAACCGCCTATGAACTGGGCCCTAAATAAAGGCCTTTGGAGTTGTAGTTTGTAGCTGAAAGAGACTTCATGGTGATTTCTTATGTTACACATGAGGAAGCCAAGACTTAGATAGGCAACCTGACTGTGGACACCACTTTCCTCATCACCCACCCACTTCAGCAGAACTTAACTCAATGAAGCAGATTCACAGAAGAGTGAATGCTCTCTGAATACATTATCTGTATTCCCACTGCCACACCTTTGCTTCTGCTGTGCATCCAACAGAAATGCCATCTCCTCTCCTCCTCTTCTGGGTCAGTTCTTCCTTTAAGTTCTACCGTCTGTCCCCAGCGTCCCAGTAATGCCAGATGGGTAAATACTGAAGGTGACAATTACCAAAACCAATCAATCATTATACTGTTCAGTTTCTGTAGATGGCCAGTATATAAATATGAATTTTTATGTTATGATTCTTTGGCCCATTTTGTCCTTTTCTGCTTTTCTAACCAGGTCATAACATAAAGGTTATGCCATTTGTTACTGTCAAGCTGAATTAAGCCCATTATAATTTGTTAACCCCTGTGCTTGCTTTGTAATTAACATTGATTAACACGAACAAGTACAAAATAGGCCATCAGCACTTTTCCGAAGTGCTAATTACAATTATATTGGTAATTCAAATCAGTATAGAAGATGATGGGATAGTAATTTGCATTCTCTTTACATGGACACAAACTGGTACCGGCAAAACCAAGCTTAGAAACAAAATACTTTGTTCATCAGATTTACCTGATTAAACATTCACCCCGTTAACCCTACAACTGTTGAAACCTTGGGTAGGATTACTGAAGGCACAGCTCCAAGTAACTTGTTTCACTGGCCTGAAAGAAGGAGGCATTTCAAAGTTGACAGACAGATGGTAGAGTGTCCAGTCACAACAAAGCAGCCCCCAAGGTTTATGACAGACAATGACAGGGCCAAGATAGCATTCTGTAGATCTGGGGTAAGTCCAGGGTTTGATGGCAGCAAGTTAAAGATGAACAATGAGCATCCAGAGCCATTGGATCCAAAAAGCTCAGAGTGACTAATAACCTGATAATAAATTCTATCTGCTACTCAAAATATAAGAAACAGCAAAACAAAACAAAACAAAAACCTATGTTATAATATAGTAAAGGGAGTTCCCTGATGGTGTAGCGGCTTGGGGCTTCGGCGCTGGTGCTGTCAGTGCTGCAGCCTGGGTTCGATTCCCAGCCAGGGAGCTACCCACATACCAAAAAGCAAAAAAAAAATAAAAAATGAAAATAATATAGTCAGGATTGTGTTCAACTTCCCTTTCTCTCTGACCCCAGAGCTCAGATACATGACCTTAACTTCTATGTTAAGAGGAACCCACCATGCTCACAAGTGACTATTGTCAATTGGCAGTGGGGGTGGGCACACATTTTAACTTTTTTATTTATTTCTAGAAATAAAGCTGGAATGCGTAGGAGCTGCAGTAGTATTTGTTCTGTATAAAACAAATAAGTGAGGTCTGCCCCACTGCACTCCAGGGAAGGATTAACAGAATTGCTGTTGTCCAAATCGATTGGCACTGTACAGATGACTTGATAATGAGGCCATGAAGTTCTTACCATTCTGTATTACTGCTCCAGAAAGTATGCTATGGAAATTGTTCAAATCCTATAAAAGCAGTGTTATTACAAAATGGGGTACTTCAAAGTCATTACTGAAAGATTTGTAATCTTCATGAACAGCCTTGAGATACCAAGACTTCCATATAAATGTGTGAGTCATAGAGGAAAAAAAAAATATGCCAGATGGAAAAACATGAAGAAGTTTTCTGAAAGTTTTTTAGCTTCTAAGTATTGAACCTGGGGTCTGAACTCAAGTGTCTGTGCCCTCAGAGCTAGGTCTTCTCTTTTCACTCCCTTCTCCTCAGCAGATTTGTTAGACAAAGTGCTGGAAATGGAAAAGCAACTGCCAGAAGCAGAATTGAATAGACAGGAGAAAACACACACACACACACACACACACACACACACACACACACACACATTGATACAAAAGGTCAGCCTAAAGCAAGACTGTGACATTGGTGACATTTGTCTCTGGTGTCCACAACCTTCCTTCCTGCCATTACCAACATGGTACTTAGGGTTTTAGAGCAATCCCAATAGGGTTGTACGAGTCATTTCATCCTCTCTTCCAGTACCCTGCTTCTCTGTCTCTTCCTCTCTCTTTCTGTCTCTATCTCAGGATAAGGTATGCCCAGACATGTTTTCTTTTGTTTGTTTGCTTTTTCAAAATAATATAAAATACATACAGTGGAGTGTATTGTGTACAAATCTTAAATGTACAGCTCAAAGTGTTCCATATATACTCACATACACTGGAGTAACCACCACCCAGATGAGATTTAGAACATTTCCACCATCCCAGAAAATTCCCTTGAGTTACAGGCTTTTTATGTGAAAGCCAGGTTTACTGAGGTATCATTTTCATATAGTAATAGTCACCCTATGTGGTTCTATGAGTTTTGACAAATGTGCGTTTCGTCACTACCATCAAGATATAGAACTGTACCATCAACCCCCTCCCCAAATTCTTCTGTGCCCATCTGTAGTAGAGCTCTTCCTCCATCTCTACCCTGGTCACTGCTACTCTGCTTTCTGTTCCTATACATAGTTTGTCATTTCTAGAATGTCATGTAAATGGAATCATACAGTACATTGTCTTTTGATTCTGATTTCTTTCATTTAGCATCATACATTCAAGATTCATCTATGTGGTTGTGTTATCAATAGTTTCTTCCTTTATAGTCTTGAGTAGTGCCTGATTATACCACAGTCTGTATATCCATCCATCAATTAAAGGACATTTGGATTATTTCCAGGTTTTGCTAATTATGAATAAAGCCACTATAAATGTTCACATGCAGGGGGTTTGTGTGAATCTAATTTTTCAAGGTGGGGAGGTGGAGCCTAAAAATCCAGGCAGGGGATCGCTTGGTCTCTGCTAAGGGCATGTTGAACTTAGCTGTTTTTTAAAAAAAAAAAAAAAAAAAAAAAAGCCAAACCACTTTTCAGAGTGCCTGTACCACTTGGCATTATACGAGACTTCTAGTTGCTCCTTATTCTCACTAGCACTTAGCATTACCAAATTTTTAAAAAGTCCTTTCACTAAGGGTGTGGTGCTGACCAAAAATGTTTAGAGGGTTTATTGCTGTCTTCAGAGAAGACTTAAAAATCAATCTTAAACATCTTATATATACATGAGAGCTACTTGGCTGCATACTAATTAGGCAGTTCATATTAAGGATCCTAACTGGAGATACTTCTCCTCATTCAGTCTAATTTTGATTAGTGATCTATATCTCAAGCAGCATTGATGCCAATTTCCTTAGCATACTTGTTAAAAGCAAGGGCCCTGGGTCCTACTTACAGTTGCCCTACAGGTTATGCCTAAAGGTTATGGCTCCTCACTGCCCTTAAGCAGTCAACAACCTACCCTTAATTACCTGGTTTAACCCTTTCACTGCATTAATTGACTTCAAGTTTTTTTCTTTCAAAATGTGTCAAAAAGCCACAAAAAATAAAAAGTTGATATTTTGACTATTTTATACATTTAATAATAACCTTTTGAGCTGCTTTGTATATAAATGACATTATTTTTATTTAAATTTTTTGTTATATGGTAATAAATTTATCATTATGTGGAGTTTTAGCAAAAAATGCTCAAAACATACTAAGTGGCGTAAATTAGATATAAATATAGATAAATTAGGATCTAATGACATTGATGACATAAAAAATTTATTTTAAAATGTTACATATTACATAATATTACAAAATATGGCATACAAAACTTCTTTGTTCTTGATAGCACAAGCCACAGGAAAACATTAACAAATCGTGTAAATGGAGAAAAGTCCTGAAACAGTTTCATACTTAGTAACAATTTTATAATAATTACAATATTTATATTTTTAAATAAATACAGTTAAAGTGGTACATTTTAGTAAAATAAATGATTACATTAAAGTACAAAAATTTCCTCGTTATTCTTGAAAAACACAAGCATATAGAAAAATGTACATCTTTCCAAAACTTTCTTTCTGAAACACTGACAGCATTATTTAAATTTTACTTTTGAGTGATAATTCTCAAAACAAGGAACAACACACATTGCTGGATAGCCAGAACACATCACACAATAATGCTGGTTTGTTTTCATTTGCAAACACCTTTCCCTCAAATGTATGACTTCACTCATATGCAGAATATAAAACTGAAAGCAACAAAGAGAAAAGAAATGAACAAACAAACAAACAACCCATGGACACAATCAATAGTTTAATGTTTATTTGGGGACAAGTGGGTTAGAGAGGGGAGAAAGGGGAGTGGGTGGGAGAGGAAGGGGGAAGCTAAATATAAGGTGATGTAAAGAGAACTCACATTAGGTGGTGAACTTATTACACAACAAGTTGACAATGCACTGTAGAATTGTATGCCTGAAACCTATGTAATCCTTGCTAACAGATGTCACCCCAATAAGTCTCACAATAAAAATGAATTTAAAAAGAAGAAGAAATTATAAAGGGAAAAAAAAGAAGTTTTCTTGAGCTGATGGGATAAACTCAAATACCACAGTCAGCGGATGGAAGGAAGTATTCACTCGGATATATCCGAACATTGCAGCAAAAGGGTTAAGTGTGCTTTTTATACCCAGAAAATGAAACATTTCTCCAGCTTCTACTTTTAAGAACATATCAAAATTACTCTTATGCTGGAGAAAGGAAAGGAAATGCTTCAATGCAGTAAACAAATTATCACACTCAGGATGGGTACAGAATCCCTCAATGTGCACAGGGCCTCACACTGCTATTCTCTAGAAGTAACTGCTGCTGATTTTTCTGACTTGGGCAGAAAGCACACGTAGTCAGAACCTAGTCCTCTCAGATTTGTCACACAAACTCCTCCCTGGCCTATTATCAGACCCTCCTTGGATCTCAGTGCTAATGCCTTATTCGTTTGCACCCCTTTGCCCCACCTGCTGATTCAAATGGTGTGCTATCAACAGTTAGGCTGTGATGCATGTGCTGACTCCTATATACATTGCTATGTCCCTCCTCCCTCCCCACCCAGCCCCAGCTATTTCCATCTTTGGGCCTCATCTCCAAATAGAGGAACACACCAGACCACCTCAGCTGCTTCTTTACATTTGTTTTATTTTAAATAGATAAATGAGCACAAGGAATAAATTCAAAAGATACAAAAGGGCATAGAGCCAGTCTCCCAAGTCCCTTGCTCAGAGGGAACTACTGTCACCAATGTCTTGTGCCCTTACAGAAAGAGATATTCTATACATCCACAAGCGTACAATTTACCTGTATTCTTTGCAGAAATGGTAATAAGCTATAACACTATTTTTTGGATCTAGCTTTATATTTTCATATAAAATACACTATATCTTATAAAGCGTTTCATCTCAGTATACCTGCATGCACTATTGAATATACTTCACCACATTTGCTTCATTCTTTTTGAGTTGTTTAATGTTAAAGTTGTGTATATATTATGATTTGCTTTACCAAAGTCTTTTTTAAAGTATCCAAAATAATGACTTAGTAGCCAAAACAAGATAGAAGTTTATATCATGAAAAAGTTGAGCAGAGTTAAGTGACTTGAGGCTGGTATTCACAGCTACAGTCTCAGAGACTGAAGATCCTTTTATGTTGTTGTTCTTCCGTTCTTAGCATACGAATTTCTCTGTGTTTGAAGATGGCTGCTTAAGCTCCAGCCTTGACTTCTGCATTCCAGCCTAAAGAACGACCAACAGGTACCCTCTCAAGGACACTTCCCAGTTCACGAAGTTCTGTCAGTTATAGCCCATTTTCCAAAACTAAGTCACAAAGCCAGACCTAGCTACAAGGGAGGATGTGAAATGTAGTCACAATTTAGGGAGCCTGTTAAAAATCTGAGGTTCTTTTAAGGAGAAAGGAGGGCAGAATGGATACTGGGGCACAACCATCAGCTTCTGTCCCAGATACAATACTGAAATAAAGAACTTTTATTTCAAACTATGTGGAAAGATTTCTAGAATTTCTGCATCAGAGGGTTTGTGCATTTTTATTTTCATGCATATTACCAACTGTCATCCATTGACAAGGTAACAATACACACCTGTACCCACATTAGATGCGTGTGCCTGTTTCCCCACACCCTCTACAATCCCAAGTGTGCTCATATTTCTTTACTTTTTTGTTCTTTATCATTATGATAGCTAGAATACAGTATCCCAAAGTATATTAATTGAACTTAATGGAACTTCTATTTTTAGTAAAGTTGGGTACTTTTTCAAATATCTAGGAACCATTTGTGTGTCCTTATCTCTAAACCATTTCCATCATTTACCAATTTGTTCTTTGGATTATTTCCTTGGTAATCTGTAAAAATTCTAAAAATTAGCATTTTCAGTAGTATTTATTATAGATAGCATCCCACAACTTTGTCCTTGTTTATTGTGTTTTTGTTTCTATGAAGATTTTTAAAAGAGATGTAAGCCTTGATTTCTTTGTTTCACAGATTAACCTGGCTGAGTTTGTTACTTTTTGGTGATTGGTGAGAGAGACCAAGTCCCACATCCTCTTCACATCCTCTCTGGCTTCTCAGACTCTTCCTAGGCTCCCAGCTGAATCAGGGCTGCATCAGCAGCCAGGGCAGCAAAGAGGGAAGCAGAGCTCAGGAAGCAGCACAAATGCAGGTGAACCAGCCAAGAAAAACCGTGACCTTTACAGAGAGTAGGCAGGTGGAATCAGTCTCAACAGACAAATCCAGGACCCATCCTTACCCACTGATGACAACACGAAGCGGGTGCTGACGTAACAGGCAGGTAACCAGCCACAGACACAAGCTGTTACATGGCAGACACCCTCCAAGAAGTGAGGACACTTCTTGTCAAACACCTGCTGGGTGATCCGCAGGGTGGCTTTGTCTCTAGTCTTAATCAACTGCCTGCCACTCAGGAGCTCAAAGGAGATTTCTTTACTTAGTTGAATTTATCCCTTTTAAGGAGGAATAGATTGCTCCTGGGTTTTGTGATGTTCTTAGGAAGGTACTTTCTGTATCAAAATTACAAAATAAATCCTCTCATAGTTCTCTTTTTCCACACTGCTAACCATTATGAAAAAGCTCCAACCTCACTGATTTTAGCGTGACCTCTGGTTATCTGGCCCCACTGGCCCACCTCTCTTTCCCCACTGATTTAATAGCATGGCTGCATCAAAAAGAAAAGGCAGCAGTTCTTTTTCACTTAAAATAAATTTCACATCTTAATTCCACTTTCTATTTCATATATCTTATACTGTCATTGATATTATTCATCCCATTTTAGAGTTACATATTGCAGTTGTATCCAATTTGCCAGTAAGTGGGGTTAAGCACTTCGAGATTTAAGCATTCGGACTCATCTGCTCACAGCCTAGATACTGAACCATGGAAAGCTAAACCACGGGGGATTGTGGGGGAAGGAGTTCAGGCTTTGGGTGTGGTTATGGGCTGACTTGTGTCTTCCTCAAGTTCATATGTTGAAGTCCTAACTCCCAGGACCTCAAAAAGTTATTGAATTTTAGAGATGGAGGGCTTTAAAAAGGCAATTAAGTTAAAATGAGGTCATATAGGTATTCTTATAAGAAAAGGAAGTTGGGCACAGATGCTCAGAGAGAAGACCATGTGAAGACACAAGGAGAAGATGGCCATCTACAAACCAAGGAGAGCGTCCTCAGAAGAAAACAACCCTGCCAACAACTTGATCTCAGACTTCCAGCCTCCAGAACTGTGAGAAAATAAATTTCCATTGTTCAAGGCCCCCAGTCTGTGGTACTTGGCTGTGCAGCCCTAGCAAACTAGTGCAGTGGTGCACAGACCTGGCTGAATCGATACGGGCCTTTGATTGTAAGTCTCAGAAGTTTAGACAGATCTGCTGCCTTAGGCCGTGTTCTCTAGACTACAATGGGGGTCTGACAACAGGTGTAGTGTTCACAGGAGCCACACCTATGAAAAAGTAAAAGAAACAAGAGAAAGAGAGATTGAACAGTGATGTAATTGCAGCAGAGGCTGCAGTTGATCCTGAGGGGCGCTCTGGACCATGGATGTCCTTCAGGGTAGGCTGACCAGACGTACCATTTCACACAGGACAGAAAACAACGGTATTGTCCCATGTAAAACATTACGTCTGGTCAGCCTACTTCAGGGTAGTTCAGATTGTGGCAAGGAGGCTGGGCCTTTGTACCCCTGCAGGAGGTTCTAAGCTAAGGTGAGGAGGCTGTGTGTGGCAGAGGGCAAGTGCTGAGAGGGTCCCAGCTGTGAGCCGTTGGGCCAGCACAGCTAGCAATGAGAGAATGAGCACCCAGTCCTAGAGGGGGCACCTGGATGGTGTTTACCTCCAGAGAAAGCAACTCACAGCATGGAGGGACACCCTGAAGAAGGAGCACTCAGGATGGACATGGCCATGAGTGTTTGGACTGCAGGAACAATGGGACAGGTTTTTCTAAGCAGCTAGGCAACAACCACTGGAATGAATAAGCTCAACTATCATTATGCCATTCCTTTCAGGATTCACGTTCGTAGGAGACAGGGTCTGTGGAACCTGACTTTGATCACTTACTTGTCCTTTGGACAGAGGAGTACTTGGTCTAATGACTGTAAGTCCCAGAAGGCGGCATAACACAAGGGAAGGCCAATTGTAGTGTCATCACCAGAAGAAAGGAGATGGATACTAGGCAGGTGAAAACAATATGCATCTATTGGGCCCCAGCTATCTGAGTTGTAATCTCAGTTTTGGGTGCCCTTGGACAAGTAGCTTGAATTCATAAAATTTTAAGTGCTTCATCTATAAAGTAGAAATAATATTACCTACCTCACAGAATTTTTCAGGATTAAATTCTATCTATCTATCTATCTATCTATCTAATCATCTAGCTATCTAAATATATATGTGTACACATAAATTATGCATATATACATGTATATGTACAATTACACTATATATATATATATATATATATATATATATATATATATATATGATGCCTATATAATGAGAGCCACCATTTGAGTGTGTATAGTTCCCAGGAAGTCATCAACTATTTCCTATCATTTTGTCTACGTGCATTTTGCTTCCCTACCTCTTCTTTGAGAGCAAGAGAAGCATTTGGTCTTTTTGAATGTGTTAATCCCCAAACTCTAAATCCGGTAAACTCTTCAGAGATGCTGCCTCTTTTTACAGAGAGAACTGTGGAGTTGCAAAGTTTTACAACTGTATATCCCTTATGGTGGCTGTGTAGATGTGCATAATTTTTCATTTAAAAATCAATTTAAAATAGTCATCAGTGGAATGAAAAAAACCAAGAGGGGCATTGGCCTGGTAGGTCATCTGCTCACTGGGTTCTGTACAAGCAGAGCCTGCTCAGCGGTTCTCGACAGCAGATGGTTTGAGGCCAGGGGAAGATATGGGCAGGAGAACCAGATGTCAGCACACGGGAGGCTACCTAACAAAGATCAAATACCAATGAAGCTCCAAAGTGGGGCACCCAGTCCCATGTCTTTCTTTGCTCGTTATAAAGAGTGACATTTGTCACAGGATTAGGCAGAACTATAATGGAGAAGGGAATGGTGAAGAGAGGGCAGGGTTTGGTGGGAGGGGGGGCTGGCATTTTCTCCCATTTATCTATTTTTCAAAAGAAGATCTAATTCTAGCAACAACCTGTCAGCTTCACTTCCACACACAGCCACCAAAAGGGATGCTTCTGTGGATGATATGCAGCTCGCAAATGTTTCCTCTCCGAGGTCACACAAGTAGCTGATCCATCCATTTCCCTGAAATAAATGCCATCATGGAGGTCTTCTTGTCTCTGTCAGAGGTTATGAGCAGCCTTGATGGAGTGAAGTAATGACTTTGCAGAGTGATTGAAAGGGTTTGGGATGTGATTTTCTACTTAGTTCAGACAAAATAAAACCATTATCTGTGCTTCATCTTTTTAAAAGATTGTTTTCCAAACTCTTTCATGCTTGAAGCCTGCTGCAATACCAAGAAACAATATTAGCCTGTCACAATTATAGATCAGTTCATCATCACAGCCAGCCTCTGATCTCCCTGAACCCTTTCCCAGGGGAATGATTTTTCTAGGTCCACCTTATCCTTGGGTGTTTTGCCTTTTGGAAAGGATGGTGCTGTAGTTATCCAATAGCTTCACACAGCTGTCAGATAGCACATACCCAGGAACCCTGGGGAATGTGCAGGTAGCCATCTGTGAGAGACTGGGACCCCCATTCATCCAGGGGTCAACAAAAATGAGACACTCAGATAGCAAGTGTTTGCTCAAACAAGTTAAGGATGTGTATTGGCTCTTTTACCCACTGTTAACCATGTCAGAAATGTCCTGCCCCTGGCCCTGCTTTACTCAACAACAGCTTGTCACCACACCCATTAATTTTCAGGTGTCATATTACTGGCTTTATACTGCAAAAACTTTTTGCTTCCCAGGGCCTTTCCAAGCAGCAGGCTTCAACGCAGCCCTGCACAACTCTACACAGAGTGTAAAAAGAGATCCTGTGGCCTGTTGCTTCTACTAGAATCCAAATATCTTTAATTCACTTGCATAGGTAGGTGCAGCAAATGTATATAGCCACCATCTTGCCAGTTAGTAGTTCTTTTTAATTGGGGTAAAATATACATAACCTAAACTTTACTATTTTAACCACTTTATGTACACAGTTCAATGGTTTAAGTACATTCGCATTACTGTGCCACCATCATCACTGTCCATTCCCAGAGCTTTTCCTCTTCCCAAACTGAAAAATCCATTAAACACTCACTTCCCATTCTTCCCTCCCTCATCCCTGGCAACTACCATTTATTTACCTTTTGTCTCTATGAATTTGTCTATTATAAATATGTCTACTTTAGCTAATTTACACAAGGGGAATAATGCAGGATTATCTTCTTGTAACTACTTTATTTAACTTAGCAGAATATCTTCAAAGTTCATCCATATTGTGGCATATGTCAGAATTTCATCCCTGTTCAATGCCAAATAATATCCCCTTATATGTATATATCACAGTTTATTCACTCACCTGTTGGTGGACTTTTCAGTTATTCCCACCTGTTGGCTATTCTGGATAATATTGCTATGAATATAGGTGTGTAAAAAATATCTGTTCAAGTCTTGGTTTTTAATTCTTTTGGTATATACCCATAATGGGATTGTAAGATCACGTGGTAATTTTATATTTAACTTTTTGAAGAACCATAATACTATTTTCCACAGAATTTAAACAATTTTACATTCCCTCCAGCAATGCACAAGGGTTCCAATTTCTTCACATCCTCATCAAAGTCTTCTTAGTTTTTTGTTTTTGTACAGTGATCACTGTTCATTTATAAAGTTGCTTCCAAATAAGGGGGAGAGAAATAATGTGGAAAGAAAACCAATGAGAGGAGGTCAGTGAGAATTGAACCAAGAAATGAGTCAGTTAAAGAGGAACAGTGATGTGTGCATGTGTGTATGTGTGTGGTATATGTGTATTATGTGTAAACATTTTACAATATGCCAACCATCAGCATTGGAATCTTCTTGCTGGTGACTGGGCCTCTTTTGGATCTGAGAAGATGGACACTCCAACCTTTCATACTCCTAAAAGAGTTCACATAATCATATTCTCAAGCAAAAAGCTTAGACCATTGCCATCCTTTTACTCTATAGCTCCAAAGAACTAAAATATATTTATGAATAATCATGTCAATAAAAAAACAGACTAATGGCCACCTGGGAGGAGACATTTGCAATATCTAAAATTGATGGGGGCTTTGGCACTGTCAACGCTGCAGCCTGGGTTCGATTCCCAGCCAGAGAACTACCTACATTAAAAAATAATAATAAATAAATAAATAAAATGGATGGGGGATTAATATTTAAAATTTATAAATAACTTCTGCAAATCAATAGGGAGAATAAAGAAATCAAGTAGAAAAGTAGAGAAAGAACTGAAGGATATGGATAAGCAGTTCACAGACAGGGCTGTCTAAAGGATGAAAGTATGTGAAAGAATTCCCTACTTCATTAGAAATCAGAGAACTACCACTTAAAAACAAGAAATCCACATCACATCCTCCAAAATAGCAAAAATCTAAAAGCTTAAAAAAAATAGACAAGTGTTTGTGGGTAGGCCGAAATAGAACTTCTATGCACTACTGTTGAAAATTTAAATTCAATTATTCTGGAAATAAACTAACATTTCATGGCATTACATATGTTTAAAAAAATAAAAGGAAGAAATATCTCGAACATCCCAGAGCAATTCTTGGACAGGTCTGTGAGAAAATAACTAATGAGAATCTTTATCACAGCATTGTTTATGGGGCCAGGATGTGGAGAGAAGCAATTTGGAGTTCATCACAATGGGACCAGATAAACAAAATTAGTCAATGCACCATAGAATACGATGAAGCAGAAGCAACCAATTAAAGGTACATTCAGCAGCATGGAGATATGATAAAATAAAATGTTAAGGAAAAAAATCAGTAATCAGAAAATAGACTGAGATATACAGAATATCAACTTTAATACCATCTATGTATATTAAAACCCATGCAGATCCCAAATAACAAAGTGTTTTTAAAGGATATATGCATATTAGAGAGTATATCAACATATTAGAATGGGTGCCTAAAAAGGGAAAAGAAGAATGGCCATGAGAATTAGAAATAACAAGGAAAACTAATAAAGTAAGAGAGGGGACTTGCAGTAGGCTGCTGCTGATAGTATGATAGCAGGATGATGACAACAGTAGAACTGATGAATATGGTTACCTCATAATTCTGTAGCTGAGGGCCAAACCTAAAATAAAGGGGGAAAAAAGCATAAGAAGAACCAATGATCAACATCTGATTTGATTATTCTGTCTTACATCATGAAATCTGTATCTATATATCTATATTCCACACTCCAGAATATTCCAACATTGATAGTGAGCAGCTCTTCATAATAAACATGACATCTTTCTTCTTAAACTAGATGTTCTAGTGAAGGCAATTAGAAAAAGTCATAAGCAGCCAGATTACAAAGAATTATTAAGCTATCTCTATTTGTAGAAGACATAATCTTACATATAGAAAATCAAATTTGGTAGGATTGCAGGATACAAGATTAATGACAAAAATAAATTGTATTGCTATACACTAGGAGAAACAACCCCAAAATGAGCTTAATAAAACACTTACACAAGCATCAAAAGGAATAAAATACTTAGAAATAAAAGTAACTAAGTACAAAATTTAAACTCAGAACACTACGAGACATTGTTGAAAAGAAATTTAAGAAGATGTAGATAAATGGAAAGCCATCCCATTCATGGATAGAAAGACATATTATTGTTAAGATGGCAATACTTCCCAAGTTGATCTACAGTTTCAGCACAATTCCTATCAACATCCCAGCTGGCTTTCTTACAGAAATGGCCAAGCTGATGCTAGAATTTATATGAAAATTCAAAAGGACCCAGAGTAGCCAAAACAATCTTGAAAAAGAAAAGTATAGATAGAGGGCTCACACTTAGCAATTTTAAAACTTACTGCAAAGCTACTGAGATACCTTTCCTTGGCAGGGTGGTACCAGACAAGGAAAGATACATAGATCAATGGAATATAATTGAGAATCCAGAAATAAACCCTTATATTTATGGTCTAGTGATTTTTGACAAGGGTGCCATGACAATTTAGTTGGTGAAGGAATAGTCTATTCAACAAATGGTGCTGGGACAATTGGATATCCACGTGTAAAACTAATGAGTTAGAATCCTTCTTTACATCATGTGCAAAAATTAACTCAAAATCAATCTGAGACCTAAATGTTAGGGCACAAGTGATAACATTCTTAGAAGAAAACATGGGAGTAAATCTTTGTGACCTTGGGTTAGGCGATATGTTTTTTAGCTATGACAACAAAAACACAGTGACAAAAGAAAAAATAGGTAAGTTAAATTTTATCACAATTAAAAACTTTAGTGCTTCAAAGGATACCATCAAGAAAGTGAAAGGACAACCCAGAGAAGGAAAGAAAATATTTGCAAATCTTATGTCTGCTAAGGCAATCAAACAATTAATTCAGCAATCAACAAATCAAAGAGGAGATCAACCAAATGGACAAAGGTATTTGCAAACAACACCTCCAATAAGAAGCTAATATCCAATATATATAAAGAACTCACACAACTCAACAACAACAAACAGTCCTATTAAAAAATTGTCAGAGGACCTCAACAGGTCACCCAAGAAGACATATGAGGTCTGACAATTAAGTTTGTAAACTCTCCCTAGAAAAAGTGCTACATATCTCATTGCTGAATATCACCATGGTTACCTTTGAAGTATACCCTTTGGGAAGCTGTGCACCCATGCCAGCACCTGGTCTACCCTTCAAAGCAGTTTTGGAATTCTTTTTCTAGAATGGCCATCAGAGCTGTCATTATATTACCCTTGATGTCCTGAATGTCATCAAAATGTCTTCATTTCAATATTTCCTCGATCTTGGGGCAAAGAAAAAAGTCACTGAGGTCATGTCAAGTAAATAGGGAGGGTATTCCAATACAGTTATTTGTTTACTGACTAAAAACTCCCTCACAGACAGTGCCATGTGAGCTAGTATATTGCCATGATGCAAGAGCCATGAGCTGTTGGTGAGAAGTTGAGGTCGTTTTCATCCAACTTTTTCAAGCAGCCTTTTCAGCCCTTCCAAATAGTAAACTTGGTTGACTGTTTGTCCAGTTGGTACAAATTCATAATGAACAATCTCTCTGATATCAAAAGGGTTAGCAACATCATTTTGACTCTTGATTTGGACTGATGGAATTTTTTGGTTGTGGAGAATTGGCTGACTTCCATTGGGCACTTTGATACTTTGTTTCAGGGTTGTATTAGTACACCCATGTTTTATCACCAGTAATAACATGGCCCAAAACATCATTTTGCCTCTCCAAAAGGTTTTGGCAAACTTTTACTCTCCTTTGCTTTTGTTCAAAAGTGAGCTCCTTCAGGACCATTTTTACACACATCTTTCTTACGCCAAGATTTTCAGTTAAGATTTTCCTAACTGTTTTTCTATCAATGCTTACTTGGTCTGCTATGCTTTTCATAGTCAGCTGACAATTTTGATGCACCATCTGATGGATTTTTGCATGTTTTCATCAGTTCTACTTGTTACTGGCTGCCCTGAAAAATCTCTTCATCAGTGACACCTCTCCCCTCAGAAAAACGTTTGTACACTGCTGTTTTCTTCATAGCATTATCCCCATAATCTCGGACTAACGTGTCCCTGATTTCACTTCCACTCTTGCCAAGTTTAACAAAAAATTTAATGTTTGTTCGGTGCTCTAAGTCAAGCTCCAACATTTTCATGACAGCACAACAACAATGAACGCCACTCAGGAAGACACCGCCACACATCGACACAAACACAGCTGTAATACACAGATATACCAAGGTTATGAAACATTACCAAGTTGTTTGTACAGTGCTGTCAACATAAGCACACAGTGGTGAGTTTATGAACCTCATTGTTCGACCTAGTATAAACAGCCAACAGATATATGAAAAGATACTCAACCTCACTAGTTACTAGGGAATGCACATCAAAACCACAATGAGATACCGGCTCACTCTTGTTGAAATGACTATTATCAATAACACAAGGAATAATAAATGTTAGAGAGGTTGGAGAGAAAAAAATAACCCTCATACACTGCTGGTAGGGATATAAATTGGTACAGCCACTATGAAAAACAGGATAGAATTTCCAAAAAAAAAAAAAAAAAGAATAGAATTACCAAATGACTCAGCAATCCCTCTTCTGGATATACCTAAGAAATTGGAAAATATTTATCTGTAAAGATATACAGAGGGTGCCAAAAAAAATTATACACATTTTACAAAAGGAAAAAGGTATATTAAAATTGTAATACTCAATATACACTGAGAACAAAAGATGAATACAAGTCTTTTGACTTCTGCAATTACAAGAGGTGCTCAAAGTGGTTACTATCAATATTTATGTAGTACATAGGTAAAATCTCTTAAAATGCATACATATGTTTTTGGCACCTCTGATATGTACCCCTGTGTTCATTGCAGCAATATTCATAGTGGTCAAGACATGGAAACAATTAAATTGTCCTTTGATAGATGATTGGATAAAGATGGCAAATATATATATATATATATATATATATATGAATATTACTCAGCCACAGAGAAGATGAAATATGCCATTTGTGACATTAGTGAATCTTGAAAATATCACACTAAGCAAAATAGGCCAGACAGAAAAATTTGAGAACCATATGATTTCACTCATATGTGGGATATAAAACTGAAATCAACAAATGGCAAGACAAACGAAAAAAAGCTCATAGACACAGATAATAGTATAGTGGTTACCAGAGGGAAAGGGGTTTGGGGGTGGTAAAAAACGGTAAAGGGTGTCATCACGTGGTACCAGAAGGAGATTTGACTTTGGGTGGTGAACACACAATGCAATACTGTAGAATTTTGCACTTGAAAAAAATTGCTTTACCTTAAATAAAAAAATACAACCCAAAGGGTCTGAATAGTCATTTTTCTAGAGAATATAGACAAATGTCCAATAAGTACATGAAAAGATACTCAGAATTATTAGTCATTAAGAAAATGCAAATCAAAACTATTGAGACCATTCACACCCACTAGGACAGATATAAAAAAGACTCACAATAACAAGTACTGGCAAACACAGGGGACGATTGAAACCCTTTGCAGTAAGAATGTTAGATTGTCTAGCTATTTCAGAAAACAGTTTGTCAATTCCTCATATTGTTACACTGTATGAGTTACCAGCAATGCTACTACTAAGGATAAATCCAAGAGCCATAAATACGTATGTCCCCTCAAATGCTTATACACAAATACACATAGCAGCATTATTTATAATAGCCAAAAAGTGGAAACAATCCAAATATCTATAACTGTGAAAAGATAAATAAAATGCAATGTATCTATACAATGGAATAAAAAGAAATGAGATACTAATACATGATAAGAACATGATAAACTTTTAAAATATTATGCTAAGGAAAAGAAGCCAATCACAAAAGATTATACAGTATATGAATCCATTTAAGTGAACTGCGTTGAGTAGCCAAATATATAAAGACAGAAAGTAAATTAGCAGTTTCCAAAGCCTTGGAGAAGGGAGAGTGGAGAGTGACTTCTAAAGGATACAGAGTTTATTTGGGGGAGTGATGAAAACATTCTAAAGGTAGCAGTGGAAGTTGCACAATTCTGTGACTATACTAAAAACCATGGACTTGTACATGTTAATGGATAAATTGTATTGGTATATGAATATCTCAATAAAGTTGCTTTTAAATAAAGCCAAAAGAAAAAGTTTCATTTCGTTTTGTTTTGAACATCACCGTATGTGTCTCTCTGCTGAAAGTCAGCGTTGGAAAGGGAAAGAGAACTAATTTAGCACTTTTCAAGAAAGTCAAATACATCGCTTTAAATGATCAATCACTTGGGGGAGAAGTGATGCACAAAATAAATATGGAGATAAGCATTTTCCTCCTTCTGTTGCACAGCACAAACACATTGACTTCTGTAGAAAAGAAAAAGAAACTTCCAATAATGTTTGGCTAACTATATACAGTTATAGTTAACAGTACCAGAAAATAATTTTCAGAGCTCTACAACTGGGTGCACACTGAAAGGCTCTTCAAATTACCTGTCTAGATTTGATACTAATACTACTCACTTTGAAGAGAGTGAGGACACAGAGTATCAGAAAGGAAATAAAAGGAAGGCTGTTTTACATGTGACTTTGGGGAGAAATTGTCCCCTGGTGGGGGCATTTTGAGTGGCAGGAACTGATCATCAGACTACTGCACTCTCAACTCCACTGCAGTACACACAGAAAGCCTGGACCCATTCCATTATCCATGGTAGAACTTGGTCATCTTTGCCAAGATAAAAGAAGTCTTCCTTCCATTTCTTTGCTGTGCCTCATATTGCACATGAAATGGCACAGGTACAAAACTTGATCAGTGGCATTCGTTTACATGAGCCATTTTCACCTGTTAATGTCCACAAATCTTTACAGAGAGTTCCATATTTAACAGGCTAATTTTGAGAGTAACTAACTATAAAACACATCCCAGAATCAATGTGCTGGCCTTTATAGAAGAAGTTCTTTTCTAGTGGTGATGTGTTTGTTTAACTTGGTCTAAATTAAATAAATAAGCACTTCAGGAGACAGAACTGTGTAGTTTTTGTTTGTTTTGTTTTGTTTTGTTTTGTTTTCATGTTCTCTTAACCCTTTGGAACATAGAATGAGGTCCATCAACCCATATGTACTTAGTAATTTGGGAAGAAATGGTGCAAAACAGACTGAAGCAATAGACTATCAAAACCAAAGAAATGAAGTGAGAGAAGACACATCTAAAAGGCATATCAACCATGCTTGTTGAAATGCTGTACTCCCAGCAGCCCAAAGGTCCTTGATTTACAAGACAAGTATTTGTTTACAGAAATTCAACATGGCAGGCAGTGACACTAAACGACTTCTGAGCCCCAGTCACAAAAGGCCTTACCACACGCTCCTGCTCCTCTTGGAACCTTCACTCTCTTGACACCCCTTCTGGAATGCTCCTTCTTGGGACCCAGTTACCATATTGTGAGAAGCTCAAGCCACCTTGAAAGGCTAGATATAGGTCATTGGTCCCAGCGGAGCTCAATCTTCGAGCCATCCCAGCCCCGGTGCTAGACACGTGAGTGAAGGAGCTTTCGATGACTCCAGTCCCCAGCCATGAGGTCACCTACGCTTTAGTGTCTTTCAAGACATTGAGAAAAAGAGATAAGCTATCTCTGCTGTGCCTTGCCTGGAAGGCCAGAGAATCTGTGAATTTAATACAATTACTATTCTAAGCCCCTAGGTTTTAGAGTGGTTTGTTATGAAGCAATCATATCTAGAACACCTCCCTTCCTCCATAATGAGGCACTTGCTCCTAAATGTTTCTAACACATTCTAGTCATATATCTACACTTCCTATAACATCTATTATGTGGGCTGATGGTTTTCAATAAGTGTTTATTGAATCAGTGTAGTATATACAGCATTCTTATTTTGTTCTAGTTACTTATTCATGTGCCATCTTCTCTGCTAGCCTGTGAATGCCAAGGCTGAGACCATCCCTTAGGGCACATAAATGAAACTCTGTGGAATTAAATTTACAGTGGATAACTTTGGGGCTCTGTTTGCAAATATACAGAGTAGATTTGGCTGCCTCCTATAACACTGATCACAAAGATTTATGTTTTATTTTTAGTAGAAAGAAATATATAGATTGTTCACAGGGAAAAACCAAATCAGGGCAAAGGAATGTCAAATACAATCCAATAATGTTCACAGCCCTGACCTTTACCCCATACTGTAATCATCTCCTGGGCCTTGTCACCAGTTTCTACCTGGCTACACACATACTTGGAGGTGTCTGACCCTGAAGAAGAATAGGAAATGTTCTTGGTGGCCTGGGATCGTTTTCTGATACTCCTTCCACATTCAAATCAATTTGTGCTTCCAGTAAGGATCCTGAATATGATCCATGTGCCCAAGACTGTGGCTTGGTACATGGTGGTTGTAAAAGAAGCCTTGGGCACAGTGACATAGCCCAGGTCCTTTAATCATCCTGTGCTACTGGGCATGCAACTTTCAGTGACTGCAGTTCCACAACGTATTTATCAAAATGGGCCTGCTAGGTTATGCTGCAGTAACAAACAATCCCCAAATCTCAGAGGCTCGCTCTAACAGAATTTATTTCTCACAGCCTTACAGGTCAACGGAGCCACCTTGGCAAATACTTTCCATGGCTGGGGCATGACAAAAGAATGTGAAAAATCATACATTGGTTCTTCCATCAGAGGTGACACATGTCACTTCCACTTACATTTTATTGACCAAAGATCAACCTCTGATTAAGCAGAGAGAGAGAGAAGTGCAACCTACCATGGGCTGAGAAGGCAAGAAATCATAACAGTATAAATTGCAGGAATGACTATGTGAGGTGTGTGTATGCCTGTCCCCCTGTTATTAATAAAATGCAAATACTCTTGGGACCATGGTTCCACATCAGTAATAGCCTCATCGGATATTTTTCTTGGGAATGAGTCTTGACATGATAGGGAAGCTATTCATGGAGCATAGAAGGAGACAGTGACTTAGATCACAGAAAGATGAGGGATTATCAGAAAACTCTCACCAGGAGGCTGCCGAGAAATAAATAAAACAGAGACATTTCACTTAGGGCAGAAAGAGACAATGGCTTTTGAAACTATTCAGTCCCAATTCTGCCCCTACGTAGCTAGATGTTCTTGGACAGACCCTTCTTCTCAGGTCCTTGGCTACCCATCAACACGTTAAGGCTATTGGAGAATATTATTTCTAAGCCACAGGACACCCTGCCAATATATAAGATAATCAGTGTCTCACAGATGAGGGAGACGAGGGAGACGTTGCAAAGCAGTGGAATGGAAGCCCGTGAAAGGAAGTTCATGTACGTTTTAGAGGCCAGGAGTCCCCAGCTTACCATGCAGCCCTCCTGGATTTACAGCAGGGGCCTTTCATAGAGCAGGCCAGGTCTCCAAACATTTCTATTGTCCACTTAAGAAAGAACACATCTTCATTCTAGGTGGACAGGAGAAAGAGCCCGCTGTCCTTACATCAAGAGCTGCCCTTGAAAATACAAGCTTCTTCACTTCTGAATAGGTGAGGAAAATAATAAAGAGCTCCTAGGACCAAACCCAGCCAAGAAGGGCTCCGAGGGTAGGTTTATTAGTCCTATAACCTCTTCCTTCAGGAACTTTATGGGACCCTGACAGGCAGCATGGGCCTCAGCAGCAGATGCCGCCCACCTGCTTGGCTTCGGAAGGCCTCGGTTTGAAAGCACATTCTCTGCGGGGTCTTGATGTATTTTTAAGAAGACAGGCAGGAATTACTTATTCCTCCCAGTGCATGATTTTCTCATTTTTCTTCTAGCAGAAATGAAGAATGGATTGCTTTGGGATTTGCAAGCTTCCTGAGCATTAGGGAAGTTAGCAGCGAGAGTGACAGTAGTGACTTAGGTCTCCTTGGAGGGTGGTCCCTTTATTCCCGGGACCACCTGAGCTCTGGCTCCATCATTCACACCCTCTGCCACTCCATCCACTGCTTCACTTCCCACCCTGACCACCACAGCTGGACATTTGCTAAGCTAACCTCCCTCTCGGGGGCAGCCTGTCGTCCTCACCTGCCACCCCCCTCAAATGGAGCACAGCCTGGAGCAAACCCTACGGTGCTCCCTTTCCCTCCCTGCCTGCCAACACACATGCATACACACAAGCACACGCATGTGCACGTATGGACACACAAGAGAACTTACACTTAAGTGAACATGATAAGCAATATGAGAAATGAATAAGGAGTCTTAAGAAGTGGGGTGGGCCAGTCCCAGCCATTTCATCGTGGTGGGGGGTAAGGAGCCAAGGTTATTGGTCACTGAAGTGTACCAGGACTGGAAAGCAAAGGAAGGGACTAAGTTTCATAAATCCACTCATTCACATCTTTGTCACATTTTTAAAGAGATAATTCTGAGAGTGACCATCTGACTACTTTCTGCAGCAAAATGAAAGAATTTCACAGATGTGATGTTGAGTGATGGAGCATAAGACACACATGGGTACTTTTTTATGTGAAAAAAACAAAAGGAGTTGGGGCAGACAAGTCATGATAATGGTGGGCTAGACACTGAAAGGAGACGTGGGGGGACTTTTGGGGGCCTGGTCATGTCCTTTTTCTTAACTGGGGTGCTGATTATGAGACAGTATTGATTTTGTGAAAATTCATCACTTGTATGCATGAAACAACAACAAAAAATCTGATCATATCACTTCCCTGCTTCAAGGGGTTTCTTGGCTGGTCGTTGTCTATGTGATAGATTCGAAATACCCAGCTTACTTGTCACTTCCCCCTGAAACCTGCCTTGACTTTCCACATCCTTCATTACTCAGGTATGACACAGATTCCACTTCATGGCAACACCTGACCTTTGTGTGTGCTTCCCCAATGAAATCATGAGTATCGGTAGGGCAGCCACGGGAACTCATCTTGTGGGGCTGAGTACCTGGCATGTAGTAGACACTCCATTAAGGCTTGATAAACAAATGGATGAATGAATTTATTAATGAATGATAGGCAATCCTCCCTAGAGCTCCAGGTCATCTTGTTGCCAGAAGGACAGGGTCACAGACATGGGGAGGTGTGTCAGGAGTCACAGCTCCCTCTCCTTGACCCACCACACATCCTTGGACTTGCCCCAGTCAGGCCTCTGGCCCTACAAGTCCACTGAAAAATCTCTAGCTTCAGTCCACAGAGACCTCATAAATGTCAAATCTAATGGACTTCTTTCCAGCCTTATCATGGGGGGGTCACCCGGAGGCATCCGGTATGGTTGAACACTACATCTTCTCAAGTATCATCTTTGGCTGGCTTCTCAGACAATGCTCTCTAGGAGGTTCTCCTTCTCCCTGACACTTCCTTCTCAAGCTCCTGGCCCTTACTGTCTGTTCCCAAACACTCAGACCCAAGGCCATCTCCTCTTCTCAGCCCCCACACTCCACACACGCATCTCCCACATGCTGAGATCCAGTGTCCTACAGGAGAGCTCCTCCTGGGCATCCAAGATCTAATGTCTGACACTGAAGTTCCTTTTTGTCCTCCAAACCTATGCCTCTTCTCACATGAAGACCCTGTTTTTAGAGAATGGTGTTGCCAGCCACACCTTACCCACACCATAGGTCAACAGGTGATCCTAGATGTGCCCCTGTCCCCCGCTTTCCTGACCAATCACCTCTAAGACCTGTAGAGGGCTCCTTTTTCACACTGTACCTACTTTGTTCCCTCTCCTTCAACTTTATTACTATTGCTTTCCTTCTGGCCCCTGCCCCAATGTTGGTGATAATCTTCTAAGGACTTCCTCCACCTCTAGTCTTCAATTTAGGCCAGCAGGGTCTTTCTCAAATGCAAATCACATCACAATACTTCTCTGCTTCAAACCCCTGGGGAGCTCCCCTTTGCCTGCTGATTCGTTCCAAGGTTGTGAGTACGCACTCCAAAGGCCATCCACTATGAGGCCTGGCCAGGTGACTTCCTCTCTAGCCTTACCTGTCACCACACCACACATGATCATCAACATTCAAGCACTTACTCTGTGTCAACAACCCAGAATGTTTGGTGCCCCTGGGCCTCTTCTCTTGCTCTGACAACTCCACATCTGTCTAGAACGCCAATCTGCAAGCCACTCAACCTGAGTGTTTCTTGGCTGAACCCCTGCCTACATCATTTTTTGAGGCTCAACTCAGGGTCACCTCCTGGAGGATGCTCTCGTCAAGCTTCTGTCGCCTTGGCAGACCTGGTTATGCCCTCTCGGATGCCCGTTGCCCCTGTATACAGACCAGCAAGCTCCATCACCTTCCCCTTCTAGACCTCCATGGGCAAGAGCATGTTTTGCTTGTTCCTTTGCATGTGCAGTAATCTGACACAGGTACTGAGTATAATGTCTGTGGAATGTCATTAAATGAAGTGCTCAGTAACTTTATCTTTATAGTTCTCACCAAGAAAGAGAGAAACGGCAGAGAAAGGCAAGCCCAAAGTCTAAATGGGAAAATCATGAACACAGTATTATGACCTCTGCAGTGGGGGATCGCTGTTTCTTCCTACCTGTTAACAGTCCCTCCGCTTTACTCTGAGAACCAGCTCCCCTCCATTGCACATAGGACTGGTGGGCTCTCAGGGCTGGGTCACCCGGACTCCTGGAAACCTGAAGCTTGAGTAAATCTTACAAGGACAAAAAAAATGATCTCTTCTTCACCCTTTTTTAAAAAATTCATTTTTATTGTTAGACTTATTGGGATGACATCTGTTAGCAAGGATTACATAGGTTCAGGCTTACAGTTCTACAATGCATTGTCAATTTGATGTATAATAAGGTCACCACCTAATGTGACTTCTCTTTCCATCACCTTATATTTAGCTTCCCCCCTCCTCTTCCCCCTTTCTCCCCTCCCTAACCCACTCGTCCCCAAATAAACATTAAACTGTTGATTGTGTCCATGGGTTGTTTGTTTATTTTTTTTTCTTTGTCACTTTCAGTTTTATATTCCACATACGAGTAAAGTCATACAGTTTTTGGTTTTTTCTGTCTGGCTTATTTCACTTAGCATGATAAAGAAGCTGTGGTACATATACACAATGGAATATTACTCACCTAGCCTCTCCCCACCCCAGCATAGCTCCCTAAGGAACTGCAGAAGTCACAACTATTGACAATGGCTTTCTTTGGCTGCCATCTCAGCAGCAGTTACTTAAAATTCCATCACTTCTCCAACATCTTCAATAAATTCGCTCCACCCTAACCCTTGTACTGCCTTCCCTCCAGTGTGTCACATTCAGACTCGATACAGCAGACTCTAGTTGCTGGGAAAGTAGTACAGAGAAGACAACCTCTTCGGAAATCCTAAACTGGCAGGTCCCTTGGGATGAGCTCGCTCTGATAACTTCATTACCTAGGTCAAGAGGAAAGCAGTCTATCCCAAATTATGCTCGCTTCAAAGCTGGCCCATTTGTCTATTGCCTTGCTCTCAATTAAAAAAAAATAAATTAAAACAGTGTCCTTGAAGAATGCCACCAAATTGTCTCTCAACCTTCTTCAAGCCAAAGCGCTACTTTCTTGATCTCTCTCTATAGAACTTATTTCTCCACTGTCTCAACAATGGTTCTTTTGTCAAGACTCTTGCTACTCAAAATGTGGTCCATGACCAGTAACATCAACAACTTCTGGAAGCTTCTTAGAAACGCAGACTCTCCACCCTCATACTAGATCTACTGATACTGAATCAGATTCTGAATTTTGCAGGAACCTCCTATGATGCACATTTAAGTTTGAGAAACACAGACCTAGACTAATATTCCTCAAACTGTAATGGTCATCATAAGTCATAAGAGAGCTGATTAAAACCCTAAATTTCTGGGCATATAGCGGGTGCCTCCTGCCTCTGTTAGTGGAGTGATTGATTCTGGGCTGGGATTGCAGGGATGAATTCTCTTGGAAACTAGCAAAACCGCTTGTGCCTAACATCCCGACCATCAGTGGCAAAGATGACGGTCCACTTTTATTTCCCTCTGCCCACCCTGTTCTGGCATTTTCTCCATCAACCACCTGCCTGTTGCCTCCTGCCCTGCCAGACCTTTCTATGAAACCTCAGAAGTACCACTCAGTAAACAGAGTATTGTCCCCAAATGTTTCCTTCACCTCTGGCCTTACTGACCCCTCCCTGGCTCTGGTCCAGGTTGGCCATTCCTCAAGCTCTCCCCTATTATTGCTTTTTTCTCATGTACGACCCTTACCCTTTATGGCTTGGGTGTGGGGGCAGCCTTCTGCTCTCTTTTAGACCCCTCCACCTTCCTGGGATTCCTTTCCATCCTCTGAGGCTGGCTCCCACGTTCATGTACCCCTACTCTGACCATTCACTTCCCCCACTTGAGTAGTACAAATACTCATACTGTACTCCATTGTCCTAACCATAGAAATCCATCTCCTTACCTTGGTTTTAGTATTAAGATTTGCATCTCAGACCCCATCTCCTATCATCCCTGTACTCTTTCTATACTATTGTCATTCTAAACTCCAACCATTGTAAACTGCCTCTGACCAGACCCATTTCCACTCCCTATCACCCTTTGTCCCTCTAAGCTCTACTTTTCATGTTTCAACCAAATGTTTTCTCCTCAAGAAAAACCTCTCTGGTCCCCTGGCTCTCATGGGTTGTCCTTGAAACATGCACCCACAGTACCAGGTCATCTTCCTGTGTACTGCTAACAGCACATTTTTTAACTACCTTTTACTTACCTCCTTTCTGTCCATACACAGCATGGGGCTTATGACTCATTCTGTTTGTACCACTTAGGGTTCTGTTGAGCTGCAAGTTACAGAAAGCCCCCAAACAGTGGTTTAAACCAACTAGGAGGTTTGTTTTTTTTTCTCACATAAGAAATTTGTAAGAGATTCATTCCAGTGATTTGATAATGTCTCCAGTAACTGGTACTTTTTGCTCCAACGTCTTTAGTTTGTGGTCTTGGTTCCTCATGTTCATGTCATGGTCCCAAGGTGGCTGTTTCTCTCCATCACCTCGTCCACTTTTCAGAGATGAAAAATGGTGAAGGACAAACGTTCCTGCTAACTGAGCCACTCCACCCCTAGCTGCAAAGAGGGCTGGGGCATACGATTTGTAACAGAAACACTACTGTCTGAACAAAATCAGGATTTTTTTTTTTAACACAGAAAAAGGAGACAATGGATACGTAAGAGGTGATTGTTGGTGTTTGCCACATCCCAGAATCCTCAGAACTTACCAGGCATAACCAAGAGTAAGGCTCAATAAATATTGGTGGAATGAATGACTGAACTCTAATGAATACACATCACCAAGTATGGGGACAGAGAAGAAACACACGGAATCAGATTAGGTGTGGGGCACATAGTAGTTGACTAATCCAGGCTTCGACAAGGGAGAGGACCCCTCCTACATTCTCTCTGGGGCCTGCCCTCGGTCTTGATGCTCTCCTGTCTCCAAGTTCCCTTCCCCCTGCGCCCTCGATGCTCACAGGTTGTCCCGTCATGGGGCAGCCCTGGGGCTCTGTGGAATCTCACATCATCATGATCTTCCCAAAGTGTTCTAGGCTCTAAGGTACTTCTCCTCCAGGCTGAACCCATTTTTGTCAAGGGAAAGTCTGAAAATGCAAATGTTCAAAAAAGAAAAAAACAAAACTCTTGCAGACGATTCTTAACATTTTGATATAGAGAACCACCTAAATTATTTTCTTTATGTATATTTAAAAAAAAAAACAAATTTGGAATACATTCTACATACTGTTTTTAATTCCTCCATTTACTTTGTCATACACATAGCTCTGTGCCAGTTACAAATGTTTGCCATAATTGTCAGTGTTGCTACCTTGGATTCCATTGCAATGTCTTGTTCGTACTTGATCTTGGCTTTCCACCCACAGCTCCACCAATCAGACCTCAGGGCTGATGTCCAATATGTGAGCTTCGGGCCTGTGAGAAGCAAATGCCAGGATGGAGAAGTGCAAGAACTGTCCTAGGGGAAATGCCCTTAAATGACAAAAGGAAGAGGGAACGGGAGTAGGCAGGGACAGCCTTTAGAGAGAACTCAGGCCTGAGTCCTGTGGAAAGATGGAGGGGGAGGAAGGCAGTTGGGTAGGATGAGCCTCAGGCTGCAGTGCAACTCGGAGAAATTCACAGCCAAGCCAGTGAGGGGTCCCAAGCAAGGGTTGTCCTTTAGAAGCGGCCTGGCAGAAGTGACACGGCTCTAGTACCTCCACCACATTTCATCATGTGCTGGTGGCAGCAGGGACTCAGTGGGAACGCTGCTGTGGATCTAAATTTGCAGCAGCTGGAGGCTCTTAGCCAACGCCATTCCTCGCAGGAGGTTCTCTTAGAAACTTCGTGGATGCCATATGTATGCTCTTGGAGACACAGTCATTTCCAGCAGAGTGTGAAGATGAAGCATTAATGAGTCCAAAATTGTGGTCTAGCCATCCTGTTCCTAGAAACTGAGCTCTTCTGCTGGGCAAATGTCAAGGAAGGCATCCCCATTGGCTGGCCCTTCCTGGCATCAGTTGGGGGTCATATTGGTTTCATAGTGGTGACTGTGGGTGAACCTAGCTGACAGAAGGACATCCAAGTCAGGGTAAGCAACAATTAGGAGATAAGTGAGCCCATGGTGTATGGTACAAAGAGTCATGTGCTTGCTCAGAACAGTTAACTCTTGCAGGTCACTGCAGGAATGCATGCTGGGTCCCTTCTGATGCCCATCAGTCTGACAGTCTGTATTGATCTCGGAAGATCGACTGTGACTGCTTGAAGCATGCCTCTTCTGGGCAGCTACGACAGCCCTGCTTGGTGGAGAAATTCTACTTGAACGCCTTCAGCACACTTTGGTGCCTCCTGTAATCCTAGGAGTGAAAACTCACGTTCGTATAAGGGGCTCATTCCCTAGAAGTAGGCTGACCGAACGTACAATTTTAAATGGGACAGAGAACAACGGTGCTCTCCCATATCAAATGGTACATGTGGTCGGCCTGCTGACACCTCGAATTCAGCCCAGTGAGACTAGGCTGACCGTACGTACCGTTTGAAACAGGACGGGACCTTTATTTCTGTCGCATTTAAAACAGGGCGTCTGGTCGGCCTACCTAGAAGCCGAGCCTGGTACGGGAATTTCGGTGCGCCTGATTGCTCCAGGAGCGTGCTCAGGAGAGACAGTGAGGGAAGCAGGGTAGGGCAGGCAAGACACTGAGATAGGACATGGCCTCAGCTGGGGTGGAGCTTCTGCTTGATGTTGTGGGGAGCTCTGGAGTGTGAATTTTATCACACAGTTGGTCCCATCTTGACGCCAAGAGGACAGCCTTGTGTAACCCTATGTCAGTCAATCATTGGCTATGAGCTGACCCTAATGGGAAAGGGCACACAACCTCCCAGGGAGGCAGCTCCCCTTTGGCTGAGAATAACGACCTGGAGCAGGGCAGCTGTGAACTATGGGGCTCACAGAAGGTGGAGGAGGGGGACACTGGACCAGGTCACAGCCAGCATCTACTAAGCATCTCTAAGTGAGGTGCACCCATGGAAATGGGACTGTGACAAAGGGAGGATACAGTTCCTGTCCTAAGGGCCAGCTGGACGGCTGCCTCAGCCCATTACGGCTGGCTCAGCATTGCCAGTCATCCGATAGTTTGAGAGAAGCTGAATGTCTGGATTTCATGTGAAATCGCCACTGTTTAAATGCTGAGAAAACACTGGGAAGGCCAGACGAAACCTCGATGTGGGTCTCCAGTGTCCCATCCCTGTGAGTCCCACCTGCTCAGCACAGCAGAGCCACTCCCCTTAACATGTCTGCTGCACATCAGGGCTAAGAGCTGAATGGAGACACAGGGTCAAACAGAGCAGAGTGATCAATGATAATTTGGTTCTGCTACAAGTGGCAGCAAAGCAAACAGAGAATAAGCTACAACGTTGGTAGGTCAGCTCCATAATATTCAGGGACTTGGGCTGTGTCTACTACGTGCTCGGTCATTTTTAAAGCATGGCTTGTTTCCAAAGGCCTAAGGCTGCCCAATGTGGCAGCCACAGCACGGGTGAAATGTGGCTACTAGAAATGAGATTTCAAAGACTTAGTATGATACAAAAAATGGACTATTAAAATTTAATTTGCTCTTTTCTACTTTTTAAAATGTGGCTTCTAGAAATTTTAAAATTGTGTGTGTGGCTCAGGCAGCACTGATCTTAGATAACAACCTGAGCTCCATCTATCACATCTATCCATGTTGCACTCAGCAGGAAGGACAAAGGACAAAGAGGGGCATGCCCCTGCCACTTAGGGATGTTTCCTGGAAGTCGCATGCAGTATTTTTACTTAGATGTTATTGGTTAGAACTTAATCACATAACCACGTCGAAGTCAAAGAAGGCTGAGAAATGCCCGACAGAATTTGGGTGCAAGCTATTGTTTCCACTTCATGTACCACTACTATCTGCTTGAATTTGCTTACTAACTCTTTCACACACTCAAGTATGCTTACTCATCAAATATGTATATTTATTAATCCCTAGCTAGTACCAGAGCTTGTACCAACCACCGATGAAGCCGAGCCCTAACACTGAAAATTCTGAGACTCCAAACTCAACCATCTCTCGTAAGGCCAGTGCCCAGGTCTCATCAGCTATGGCCAGCCATGCTTATTTCTCACCTGGATGCAAAATCATGCCAAACATTGCTTTTGTTGGTGAAATTAAGGTTAGGGTGGAAGAAACTAAAATTAGAAGTTTCTTTGCTAGGTATGGTTCAGTGAAAGAAGTGAAGATAACCACGGATCAAACTGGTATGCCCAAAGGCTATGGATTTGTTTCTTTTTATGGTATGGTTATGCAAAAGATAGTAGAACCACAATTAAATTTCCCTCGTGAAAAGCTGACACAGGGCCCTGCAATCAGGAAACAAAACATATGTGCTTATCATGTCCTTTGTCTTTTTTGCTTTTTAATTAACAAAAATAATTTTATTGTAGTGAAAATGCATAAAATAAATTGGACCATCTTAACCATTTCTAAGTTTATACTCTAGTGATATTAGTCATATTCATATTGTATAACCAATCTCTGGAATTTTTTCACTTTGGAAAACTGAAACTCTTTACACATTAAACATAGCTATCTATTTTCCCCTCCTCCAGCCCCTAGCAACCATCATTCTACTTTTTGTTTCTGTGATTTGACTACTCTACATACCATTAAGTGGAATCATGCAAGATTTGTCTTTTTGTGACTGGCTTATCTCAGTTAGCATAATGTCCTCAAAGTTCATCTACGTTGTAGCCTGTGTTAGAATTCCCTTCCTTTTTAAAGACGAATAATATTCCATTGTATGTATATACTACATTCTGTTTATCTATTCATCTTTTGATAAATGTGGCTGCTTCCATCTCTTGGCTATTGTGAATAGTGCTGTTATGAATATGGATATGCAAGTATCTCTTTGAGATTCTACTTTCAATTCTTTTCAATACATACCTGTAAGTGGAATTGCTAGACTTATTATACAACAAGTTGACAATGCACTGTAGAATTGCATGCCTGAATCCTTTGTCTTTTAATCCTTCTCATCCGCCTCAGTTTCAGAGTGTCTAGCGTTAACCCAAACACTGAAACATATGTAGGTCCAAACATGATAACTCCTATAACTTAGTAGTTCAGGCATATCCTTCTTATCCAAGTTCACCACTTTAGGTCATCGCTGTATATTAACTGCCCATATGTAAGTAGCAGAAGCCACCATAGTGGCCTGCTGGGAAACAAAGGAGTTACGTTGTATCTCCAGCTTATACAGCTAACTACCCCTGTAACAAAGTTGATTCAGGAGCTGAAGTGTTGAAGTAAATACTCAGCTTCATTCTTTGAAAATGGGCCACAATAGAAATCTGTCAACTGAAGCATACAGATGGTGGTATCTTGTCTATATAATCCAGAGAACACACTACAAAACGGTTGTCTAGAAATTTACTACAAAAGCGGAGTTTTCAAAACTGCATTTTTAATCAGTGCAACTCAATATATAGTTGGCTTTATTGAAGTCTTCTTTATTTAAACCCAGTAAATCTGATTCTAAATAGTCCGATCAGTTGGTCATATGTTTATTAGTTGGAAATATTTTATCTTCTATTTAAAATCCACACATACATATCGTATTTGATTGGGATGGTAATTAGGATAACTAAAATTCTGGATGTAATTAAAAAAAAAAATCCAAGACAAACTAAACTTTCCTAGATACATAAGCATCTCTCAGTGAGTTACCATTCACCCTTTTCTCTTAAAACTTTTTTCCTTGAAATGCTAAATTTAATGGCTGTCTTTTGAGTTGTACAATTTATTGGCAATAAAGAATACTGAAGGTTTAAAAAAAAGTTGCTGTTAAATAAAAACCTCAGCTCCTTCCCCTATTATGTGGGGGAACTCTGAGACAAGTTCTTTATTACCTCTTTGAGAGAGTTCCCAGCAGGACTGGGCCCCAGCTGCTCAAGAGGTAACTTAAACTTGGTGTGATATTGTGAATATATATTTGGTCTTCATCCCAATTCCTGACTTGAAGCTCCTAAAACCCTCAGAATTTTCTAAGTGATGAGAACTATAGAGGTGTCTTTTGTTAATAAGGTGACATTTGGAAAGCCCTCAGATAACCTCATCTAGAGGCTGGTTGTCAGGGGAATTAATCATGTGATTAAAGGGTTGGAACTTTGAGTCCCACCCTTGACCTCAAGGAAGGGAAGGGGAGCTGGAGATTGAGTTTAATCACCAATGGTCAATGATTTAATCAATCATACCTGTGTAATGTAGTCTCCATAAAAACTCAAAGGGCAGGGTTCAGGGAGCTTCTGGGTTAGTAGACATTTGGAAATGGAGATTGGGCAGAGTGGCATCTCAGAGAGAGCATAGAAGCATCCTTTTCCTTTCCATACACCTTGGCCTGTGCATCTTTTGCATCTGGCCATTTCCCAGTTACATCCTTTTTTGATAAACCAGTAACCTAGTAAGTGTTAATGAGATGTTTCTCTGAATTGCGTTGGCTGCTCTAGTAAATGAATGAAAGTCGAGAAGGAGGTGCCGGGGACTTCTGAGCTACAGCAGGTCAGTCAGAAACACAGGTGACAAACTGGATTTGAGGACGGCCTCTGAAAGGTGGGGGCAGTCTTGTGGGACAGAGCACTTAACTTCTGGAGCTGATGCTCTCTCTAGCAAGACAGTGTCAGAACTGAGTTAGTAAGCATGGTGGTGTGGAAAACAGACACACAATGACGGCAACACCTCCTTTATTGGTTTATACCCTTTCCTCTTTCATTTTTCTATTCATGAGCCTTTTCTGGGATCAACCCCCAAATATATTCCTTCCACGAGTGTTCTGCCTCCAGGCGAGCTTTTGGGGAAAGTCACAACACAATTGTGTGACTTTTACTAAAGGTAGGTTGGTGCCCATGGGATGACTATATTTACTGACTGTGTTAGCAAGTAAGATCCTTGAAGCAAGGACTGGGTCTGCCCTGGAGTGGGGTGTGGCTGGAGGGGTAGAAGGGAGCCGTTAATTTTATTTCTTATTTTACATAAATTTTTAAGTGTGGGGGATTATGAATGATTTTTCTTAACTTTCTGTGGGTGTTTTGTATTAAAAACGAAAATCTTAAAAATCCATGATGAATGCCTCCAGTAGAAGTCTTGGCTCACCATACCCTGAAGCTTCTGCTAATACGAAGGGTTTAGATAAACTGCAAAGAACATAGACCCAGTGTTGGAGCTTTGGGCCTTATTTTTACCTTGAGAAATGTTTATCTGTCACTTAAATTTGACCATTAGTGTTAAATTTGCTGAAAGAAAAATAAAAATTACCTCTCTCAGCTTTCCAATTTCAGGCAAGAGTGTTGACTGGAGAAAAATACATCAGGGAATAAATGAAGAATAGGCGTTTGTGGTTGACATCTAATTGCTCCACAACTAGGCAGCAGAAAAATGAGATACTCTCTGAGGAATCTCTTCCTTGTTTCCCCGAACTCCCTGCCTCACATCAGCTGAATGGAACAATTTCTGGGTTTTCTTTTTTAACTGTACCAGGGAGATGTTTTAACAACTCTTTGTTGGTGAACTCTTGGCACCCAACCCCCATATATTTTTCCCTTATCAGCCCATTTTATCTCTGTTGTTTGGAGAACTGTTGCTATGTCTTTCAAGAAATGGGAAAGTGTTATGGTTAAGTAATAAAGAGATAATGCTGGGTGACAAATGCTTGTGGAAGCAAGAGCCAGAAAGATTTAATAATACCCAGTGAGTTATAACCACGATCGTGTTTTCTATATGAAACAAAGAAAAGTAGCAGCAGGTATCCTGTAGCAGATCTTTATTATCTCATACCAGTCTCCAACTCTCATTTCTTTTTGACTGAGAGCTGTTCCTGTGTATGTCCCTAGCACTTCCAGATAGCCTAATGGGTGGGCTACACATACCGGAGAAAGCCCATAGGGTGTCCAGGTGTTTGCAGTGCATGCATGGAAGAGATGAGTGCCAAGGGGATTTAGGCAAGCCAGCATTTTTCACAGGTTGAATGCATAAGGGGCAGATCTGTGATGCTTTTACATAATTCCCCAAGTTGGATTAGCCCATCTTTCTATTCACACTGCAATAGAATACAGGGAAAGAGGAATGAAACAAGGAAGAAGAGAGAAGGAGACAGAAGAGGAATGGGAAGGGGTGATGAAACTTGAAGGGAGGAAGAAGAAGCAGTAAGACGAAGCAAGTCCCAAGTGGCAGATGGTATTATATTATGAAGTGTCTTTGTACTGTAGGCCAGTTGTACTGTCAATATCTGCACTCATTGTCATGATAATAAAATAAGCAAAGCTAACAAAGAAGGACTCAAGACAGTGCTTGCAGTTAAAGTACTTGCTGCCCATGAATAAGAACCTACTATGAGGGCCTGCTTAGCCCTTCCGGGAAGCCCATGCCCTCTGCTCTGCCCTCCTCCCACCCCGCCATTTCCTGCACAGCACCCAGCTGCCTGAGGATTATAAACTCTGAGCACATGAAGTAAGGTCATCCTTGGTGTGGAGAGTGGTGTTCTCATTATGGAAGAGAACCCGGCCATGGTCGGTGGTGACTGCACCTAACTCTTTGGGGGCACCTATAACGATTCACCTTGAGAACTCATAGAAATAACTGATGTCTCAGATCAGGTTCTCTAGAAGCAGAGCCTGCGGCAGGCTTTGATGGGGAAGACAATTTACTGGGATGAGGAATGAAGTCTTGCTTGAATGTAAGAGGGGTTGCTAAACCAGAAGACATTCTGCCTACAGTTAGGAATAAGCCAGCTGGAGCAATCAACATGTCTTGAAGCTGAATAATTGAGTCAAATCAATACATTTATAAATATCGCTACATGAATACCTATATGCTTAATAGACAAAAGGCAGCTGGACTTAATCTTTTTCTATAATAAAAAAGGAATCTCTTCTTTCTTGACATTTTTTTAATAACTACAGAGGATCCAAGAGAAACCTGACCATGTGGGATCCCAAAGAAATTTGGCCTATAAGGACTCCTTTTAGGCAACTGAAATTATTCACTCCTGCTCACATCATAGAGCGACACAGAGATGTCAGGAGAAGGCAGAGCCAGAGCCTCAGTGTCATACAGAGTGATGATGTGCTAGCTTTATTGCTCCAAGCATTTGACACCTGGAGGAGATGATTTCCCCATGGAAAGAATCCTGTATCTGATTGTGATACCCAATCTCATACATGCATCAAGACACCTGCGTGGCTGGCCTCATTTTTTCCATACTTAGCTTCAGCTCCTTAGGGATGGTGGCCTCACCAAGCTGAGTACCTGATGCTCAGCAGACATTTGGTGACTGAATGAATGGGTGCTGAGGATTTGCCTCTAACAGTTGTTAGATTCTCTGATTCAAACGCACCCTTCTACACTCCTGCCTTTGGACGCTGAGCCCTGCGAGTGCCATGGCTCCTTGTCAGCTGGCTTCCAGGGCAGGTTCTGCCAATAAGAGTGTCTACAGGGGATTGGAAGGCTGGAAGTGGGGCTGGGGTCGGGGGACTTCATAGATCATGTTTTGTGCTATTCCTGTCAGCATGGCCCCACCATGGCACTTTCTCCAGGGGCATTAGTTGGCTCTAGTTTTGAGCTTCATGCTGCTCTCCCTGAACCAGTCTCACATCCTCTTAGAAGAACCACCTGCAGGTGGGTGGCACATCTTTGTGTGTGGGGTCAAGCTCCGTGGGGCTTTTCCTAGTTTCTAGATCCTATCAGAACTCAATTTCTTCCCTTTGTCCCTAGCTGCTTTTGGCCCTAGGAGAGGTAGCTGCTTCCTGCAGTTGCTACCTCAGTATTTCCTTTAATACTTGTGTAATTACATTCTCTCTGTCAAAATATGTTACGTGGCTTTAGTTTTCTAACCAGACACTGACTTTTACATGACATTTTAGCAACCCTATGGGATAAGTGTAGCTATTCACATTTTGCAGATGGGGAAAGTGGTGCAAAGGAATGTTAAGTAGCTTTCCCAAGTTTACATCTAGGAAACATTGGGAAAAAAATATATTGTAGTCAGATAATTAAGTTTGAATCCCGCCTTCACCACTTATATTGTGTTTCACTTTTTAATTTACATATAGCAAAATTTACCCTTTCTAGTGTGTGGTTCTGTGAGTTTGGACAAACATACAATTAATTGTGTAACTCCCACTGCAATGAAGATATATGAGTGAAATAGTTTGGTCATCTCCAAAAAATTCTCTCACTATGTCCCTTTAGAGTCACTTTGTCCTCCATTTCCAGCTCGTGACAATCCCTGATCGTTTCCCATTCTTATAATTTGGCCATTTCCAGAATGCCACATAAATAGACTCATATAGAATATAGCCCTCTGAATCTGGCTTGTTTCATTTAGTGTCATAATTCAGATGAGATTCATCAATGATTTTGCAGAAGTCCATTGCTTTGTTGCTGAGTAGTATTTCTTTATGTGGATATGCGATAGTTTTCCACTTAGCAACTGAGGATCATTTGGATTGCTTCTAGTTTGAATATGAATAAAGCAGCTATGAACATTCATGTGTGAGTTTTTGTGTGAACTTAAGATATAATGTTTTGGGGGTAAGTGACTAAAAGTAAGATTTCTGTATCATGTGATAATTGTATAGTTAACGTTATAAGAGAAATAGCCAAATTGTTTTCTAAGGGGCTGAATCTTGGTGCACTCACCAGAGCGTCTGAGTGTTCCAGTTACTCCACATTCTCCTCAGCTCTTGGCATTGTCCGTTCTTTTTGTTTGTTTGTGTGTGTGTGTGTGTGTGTGTGTGTGTGTGTGTGTTTTATTGCTTCAGTTATTCCAATAGTTGTATACTGATGTGTGGTGCATTATTAAAGGTTCTGGGGAGGGGGGTACTTTATACCATGTAAGTTAACCTTGAAAGGCTACATAGCATTGTGGTTAATAGTTTAGACCCTACGGCCAGCTTGGCGCTTTCCATCATTGTGAACATGAGCCTCAGTTGCCTCATTTGTGAAGTGAGAATAATAATAGGATATCTATCAACCTTAAAAGGTTGTCCTGAAAGTTTTATTAATTAGTATATGTAAAGCACTGGATAGAATAAGTACTACCTACTGTTGATTATTTTTAAAAGTTTGTTATTAAAGTACAACGTACATTATTATGTTAGTTTCAAATGTACACCATAGTTGTTCAGCATTTATATACCTAAAGAAGTGATCACCGTGGTGAGTCCAACAACATCTGACACCACCCTAGGCTATCACAATATTATTGACTGTGCTGTACATTACATCTCTATGACTTATTTGTTCTATACCTGCAGATTTGAACTTCTTATTCCCTTTCATCCTTTTCTCCCCTTTTTAAAATTTTCAATGACAGCTGACATTCAATATTATGTTATATTAATTGCAGCATAGTGGTTAGATATATAATTTAAGAAGTGATCCCCTTGACAAGTCTAGTACCCACCTGGCACTACGCATAGTTATTACCATATTATTTATATTCCCTACGCGTTACTTTACATCCCCATGATTATTTGGTAGCTACTAATTCATACTTCTTAATGCTTTCCCTCTTTTCACCTACTCCCTCCCATCTGAAAAATCATCAAAATGTTCTCTGTATCTATGAATTTATTTCTATTTTTAGTTTGTTTATTTTGCTCTTTAGGTTTCACATATAAGCAAAATCACATTGCACCCATACTCCACCCAGCATAATACCCTCCGGGTTTATTCATGCACCACAGATGGCAGGAATCCATTCCCTTCCGTGGGTGAGCAATATTCCATTATATATGCTATATATACCACCTCCTCTTAATCCAATCATCCATTGATGGACACCCAGGCTTCCTCTACATCTTGGCCATTGTAAACAATGCTGCAGTGAACATATGGAGGCCCATGACCCTCAAAGTAATGTTTTGAGATTCTTTGGAATAATGCCCAAAAGTGGTTACTGGGTCCTTCTTTTTCTCTTGTTATATAGTCTTTCCTTTAAAGTCTATTTTCTCTGGTGTAAGTATTGCTACCCCACCTTTTTTGTTTGTTTGTTTCTATTTTCATGAAGTATTTTTCCTCATCCCTTTACTTTTAGTCTGTGTGTCTTTCGATTTGAAATGAGTCTCTTGTAGGCAGCATATGTAAGGGTCTTGTTTTCTTATCTAGTCACCCACCCTATCTTTTGATGGGAGCATTTAATCTATTTACATGGAAAATAATTTTTTATAGATATGTAGTTATTGCCATATTATTATTCATATTTTTCTTTTTTTTCTTTTTTTTGTCTTAAAGAGGTCCCTTTAAGATTCCTTGGTATTCTGGTTTAATATTGGTGAACTCCGTTAGCTTTTTCTTATCTTTATCTGTCCTTCAATTCTAAATAATATCTGGGTATTATTGCTGGGTAAAGCAATTTAGAATTGCTGGGTAGAGTAATCTTGGTTGTAAGTCTTTGCTTTTCATCACTTTCAATATTTCATGCCAATCCCTTCTGGCCCGCAAAGTTTCTGTTGACAAATCAACTGACAATTTTATGGAAGCTCCCTTGCAGGTAACTAAGTGCTTTTCTCTTGCTGCTTTTAAAATTCTCTCTTTTTCTTTAACCTTTGCCATTTTAATTATGATGTGTCTTAGTGTCAGCCTCTTTGGGTTCCTCTTTTTTGGGATTCTCGGCATTTTCTGAGCTTGTATGTTTATTTTCTTTACCAGGTTAGAGAAGTTTCCATCATTATTTCTTGAAATAAGTTTTCAATTTCTTGCTCCTTTTCGTCTTCTTCTGGTCCCTTATGATGTAAATGATGTTAAGCTTAATATTGTCCCAGAGGTTTCTTAAACTATCTTTACTTTTAAAAATTCTTTTCTCTTTTTACTGTTCTGTTTGGGTATTTTCTGCTACCTTGTCTTCTATTAATAATTTGATGATTATCTAATTTTCTAGTTTTCTGCTTCATCTAAGCTACTGTTGATTCTCTCTAATGTATTCTTTATTTCAGTTACTACATTCTTTATTTCCGACTGGTTCTTGTTCCTTTTTAGGTTTTCTATTTCCATTTTTATAATTTCTGTCTCTTTACTGAAATCCTCACTGAGATCATTGAGCATCCTTATAGCAGGTGTTTTAAACTCTGCATCTCCATTTTGTTTAGTTCTTTCTTTGGAGCTTTAGTCCATTCTTTTGTTTGAGACATGTTTCTTTGTCTCCCTATTTTGGCTGCCTTCATATGTTTGTTTCTATATATCAGGTACAGCTACTATGCCTCATGGTCTTAGTAGAGTGGCCTTATGTAATAGGTGTCCTGTGGGTCTCAGTGGCACAGTCTTTCTAGTCACCTTAACTGGATACTCAAGGTGTGTCTCTTGCATGGGTCGTGTGTGCCCTCCTGTTGCAATTGAGCCTTGGTTGCTGTTTGCACATCAGTGGGAGAAATTGATCCTCAGGCTGATTGGTTGTGAAGACTAGTCATAACTATAGTGAAGGAGATGTTGTGCAGGGGCTAACCCTATGGAGCGGGATTTGCTTCAGCAGGACTCTGTCCCCTGCCTAGTCTGCCCTTTGGATGTGTTTGTTGTCCCTGTAGGAGGCTGGGTGAAGTGTTGCTGAATCCAAAGTTGGCCACAGGGTGTGTTCGGCCCAAGTTCAGCTGCAGCCTGTGCCCTGCCTGAGGTCACTTGGCATGAACCACAAAGCAATCCATAAATGGCTGCCGCCTGAACTGGGCTTGGAGATACCTCAAGAGACCTAGCTGTGAACTGAGGCTGGCTGTTGGTCTACTGCCAGGCTTAGGGCTGCTTAGCCAGAGGTACAAGACACACCAAAGTCAGATGCTGCTTGTTTTGGTTTTGTGAACCTTTGAGAGATTTTAGGGAAGTCTGCAGCATGAGCCAAGGTAGGCTGTTTATAGAAAAAAGCCACTGGAAGTGTCTTGGGTATGTCTGAATGTTGATGGGGCAGAGTCTCAAGATATCACTAGGGTGGGGGTGAACAAGTAATGTTGGCCAGGTTGATGGAGACTTAGATAAGGTGGCCACCTGCAACTTAACAGCAGGAGAGGAAAGGACTTGACATAGAAAGAGTGGCTTCCACCAGCTCTGTCTGACAGAAAGCTGCTCCTCTAGCTTATGCCTGAAGCCAGACAATTTAGTTCCTCCCTATATGTTCCTGGCATCTTTGGAGCTGCTGCTTCAGTACTGGATCTCAGAATGTGTAAGTCTGTCAGTGAGTAAGTCTGTGCCCAGGTCCTTTAATAGGAGAGCCTGGCACTGCAACTCCCTTCTGTCTCACTCAGTCACAATCTCTGCTGCTTTTCACAACCATTAATAATGGGGATTTTCTCCCTGGCACTAACACTCTGGGCTAGAGAGCTTGCTGTGGGGCTGAGACCCCTTTTTCTTCTAGCAGGCGCTGTCTCTGCAGCTGAGATATCCTTTCCTATTTTTAATGGATACACACAAGTGTGGGACCAGCCCATTCTGCATTTTTGCTCCTCCTGCCAGTCTTAAGGTGGCTTCTTTTGTATGTCCTTAGTTGTAGGGCTATTGATCAGCTAAAATTCAGGTGATTCTCAATGATGGCTATTCTATAGTTTAGTTATAATTTGATGTGGTTGTCACAGGAGATAAGCACAGCATTTACTTACTGCACTGTCATGACTGGATCAGACCTTAAGTGTTGATTATTATTGCTATTATTTTTCTCAGAGCTGGATTATTCTACTTAGCTACATGTTACTCAAACTTAGATTAAAAACAAAGCTTAGAGGTCATCCCTTGTACTCCAAATGGCAGATCGTGAAGCCTTTTGAGTGCATCTTCCATCTTCTCAAATTGCTGCATCACAGGCAGTTTATCTGTATAATGCAATGCCCATCCTTACTTTGTAAAAGTCTAATTTTAAAGACAGTATTTGAACTTCAGTGATTAAAGAAAGCATTTTAATTGTTAAAGATTTCCATCTCTGTCCAAACAATGTGCTTTTAATAGAAACACAGCTTGTGATTTGTACTATTTTACTTTGATCTGCAATGCAGTATACATCATCAACATTAAGCTGAGATTACTCTGCAATTACACACAGAGCTTATACTTGCAGTAATTGCACAAAGAAAACCTCATTATCCTATAATATGCACTTCAAAAACAAACATGAAACCTTTCCTCCCTCTAGTGGCACATTTAAAAAGCAACCTCAAATATCACAGAAACCTGTCTTGCCTATTAAAATTGAGGGAAACAAATAAAAAGTTTGCACAAGGCTTGGGAGATTCACAATATTTGTTTATTATTGATTGTGGTGAAAGTGTGCATTTTATTTATGCAAAATGATATTTCTGTCAAGATAACAGGCTGGCTTATAGCTTGGGAGTTTTGTGATATATCCTCACTTGGCACTTATTTTTTATTAAAAATAATAAACTATAAGTCTACAACTACTAGGTAGTCAGGGAGTCTGACTCCTGGTGGCCTCTGGGGAGAATGATATACTCCCCCCTCTCCTGCTTGCCCTTTAAATGTTTATGAGAATTGGGGCTGAATAGTATTGCCTTACTACAGTGGATTGAATAGTGCCTCTCTCAAAATTCAAAATTCAAATCCACCTTAAACTTCAGAGCGTGATCTTATTTGGAAATAAGGTCTTTTGAGCTGTAATAAGTCAAAATAAAGTCATACTGGTTTGGGGCAGACCCTAAATCCGAAAACTGGTGTCCTTGTAAGAGGAAAGCACAAACAGTAAGACGTGCACACAGGGAAGACATCCTTGTGAAGACGGAAGCAGGGGTTGGAGTGATGCATCTTGTTAAAAGATAAACTGAGGCATATTCAACATTTGAAGAATTTATTTGAGCAAAAATAAATTCCAATTGGATCCTGCCAAACTGGAAGTGGTTACGTGTGCCATGATTAAGAGCCAGGGGAAAGACTTATAGAGAAGGTACAGAAGCAGAGAAAGGAAAATGAAATGAAGGGCCCTTATGACTTTGATAGAACTTAGTTTTAAATCCTAGCTCTAGACATTCTCTCTCTCTCTCTCTCTCTCTCTCTCTCTCTCAGGCTAAAAATAACATCTCGATCTAAGTTACGTTTGAGCTCCTGAACCCTAAAATGGAATGGCCCACTGGCTACTTTCCCATAAGACCAGATAGGAACATGGGGGAGCAGACCTCAAAGCTACCTTCAAGGCCCTAAGCAATGATTCATTATGCCTACCTCACCTCTGACTAATCAGCTCCATCACAACCCCGAACTCCTAACCCATGGTGCCTTATGATTTTGCCCTATATAATCTGTAACCAACATGGCTCCCAAGGAGCCATGTGTTTAGAGCACTAGTTCACCTGAATCTCCAAGTTTGGTGCCATTTCCTCTACTTTCTTTGCTGAAAACTCCTCTTCGTGTCTTGGGCTTGCATGCATGCAGGCAAGTGAACCCCTTAAGTTCAGTAACAAAACTATGTGTTTGATTGGCTAGAGCTTTAAGCCTGGTTGGCTGTTTGTGATTGGCAGTCCCTACATTTCCATTTCTCAAACTTGAGGCATTTACAGGTTAGGATTTTGGTTCCCTTACATAGGACACCAAAACATTACAGCTGCTTCAGTCTAACAAACTCCTCGTTTAATTATTTAACAGTTGAGAAGACAAGGAATGCCCAGGTTTTGCCAGCACCCACCAGAAAAGCGAGCGATATTGAACAGATTCTCTCTCGGAGTCTCCAAAAGGAACCGGCCCAGTAGACACCTTGACTTTGGGTTTCTGGACTCTAGAATTGTGAAAAAATTAATTTCTGTTGTTTTAAGCCATCCAGTTTGTGGAATTTGTTATGACAGCCCTAGAAAACTAATACACTTACTGTGATGGATAAGAACAATGAATCTCTCCATAATTACTATTGTGTGCTTATAAGTGCCAGGCACATAGTATTTTATATACATTAACTCATTTAGTTCTCACTATAATACTCAGATAGCACTATTATCATACCCAATTATAGATGAGTGAAACCGAGTTTCAGAGAAGTTAAATCACTTGCCTAAGGCCGTATAACTTGGAATTATTTAGGTGTGGCTGCCACGTGTTCTCACATATCTTGCAAGTGTCTGAGATTGTTCTATCTTTTATCTATTTCATTAAGTTGGTTGTTTGTTAGTTTTAGTTTTTTTTATTGAAAATAAACCACATATAGCAAACTATACAAATCTTTCATGTACAGTGCAATGAATTTTTACATACGCAGAGACCCATGTAACCACCACACAGATCAGCACCCAAGAAGACCCTGCTACAGTTCTTCCCAGATGATAAGGTTTCAAAATTTTTTAATTATTGAAATATTACAAAAAGTCATATAGATGCTTTATAAAACTTTTAAACATTACAAACTTATAAAAATTGAAAACTTTTCTCTCACATTAGTCCTTGCTCCTACATCCAGAGTTCATTACTGTTAATAGATGGGGTGTATATCCTTCTAGATCTTCTATGTTATACTTTATTTGTGTATGTGGATATGTACACATAATTTTTACATAAGCATGTGTTTCTGTACATGTATGTATATGTGTACCTGTGTGTGCATGGTCAAACGCACATGCATACGTACACACATGGTTTTCCTTATATGGCATAATTTTATAAATATCCTAAAGCTTGCTCTTTTTTTCACATAATTAAAAAGTCTTACCATTTTTTATTTTCAGTTCATATAGATCTACCTGGAAAGAGTAACTCTTTGGCTGCCATCGGTCATTTCTACTGTAGTGCCAAAGAAGTTTCAAAACGAAGATGTTATGGAGCAAGAGAGGAACGAGGAGCGGACATTGCAGCGTGGCCCACCGACTCCATTCCACCCCCGATCGCCTTACTGCTAGGGGCTGGCAAGGAAAAGCTTCTATTTGTCAGACTCCTCTGCATCTTGGGGAACCAGTTTACCATATTTTGCCAAGCATCACGCACACCTGTGTTTTGGGCCCAAACTTTCAGGGAAAAAAATCTTCCATTAAAATTTTTTAATTCAAGTTTTTATTTATTTATAATTAGGTCCTTGCTTTTGGTATTATAAAAGAATTTTACCATTTGTTTTTTAACATATTATGGTACAAGGAATTTTATGTAATAAATAATTACAAAACACAAGAACAGATACAAGGTACAAGAACATTTATGTATAAAATTTTTTTATATAAAAGCAATTGTCATATTCCAGGGTACTGTTTTGCATATGGACATCATTCTTGATTTCTAGAATTTCACTTTTAACTCATAAGCATGAATAAAATAATTAAAAACATTTATATGGATATGGAATTAGTACTACCCATGTATAATGCACACCCTTATTTTTCCCTCACAGATTTGGGCAAAGACATGCACACTATGCACAGGAAAATATGGTACTTGCAGGAGACATCTGTGGGATGTGGAAGGCAACAGAGAGACAGAGACCACTGTTATGTTCCTGCAGAGAATTATGGTCATAATAGATTGTACTTGGCCTACAGCAGTGGCAGCAGAGGTCCCAGACTCTCAGAAGGTGGGGCATGAGGAACTCACTTATTAGCATGGGTCATAGCTGAGGTGACATGTTCCTGGACATAATGGCATGATGGTGGCTTCTTGACCCCAGAGCCTGTGTGGTCTGGTAGCCAGAGGTAGGGTGTGTGGCTTCCCGACCATGGCCAAGGCAGCAGCTCTTGTGTGAGGGGGTGTGTTCTGGGGATCATTCCTGCAACTCAGTTGAGAGCTCTTGTGCTGTCCTCCCTTCTTCCCTGTTGTAAACCACTTTCTGTTTAAAATAGGGTGGCATCTGACAACCATAATTAAACTACTACTGAATCAGAAAGAAGGAGGAAGGACAGACAAGGGCAAAGACTGGAAAATTCTACTCAGGGACAAGATCTTAATTATACACATACATGAATGGAAATGAATCATTTCAATTCATTAATCAATAATAAAATGAATAATAACAAAAAGAGGTTGACCTAGAACATTTATATTTGGCTTTTAATAATAGTGTTAGAACTTCTAATGTTTCATGCCCTGGAACTTCATATGGCTGCTGGGAAATAACGAAGCCACCCAGGAAAGTGTGACATTCCTGTGTCCCAACGCTTCTCTTCACTGAACACCTACCTGGGTGAACTCAGTGAGATTGTTGGTAGATTCCCAACAAATGTGGTGCCCCAGTATCCCAGGTGACTTCTCAGCCAGTTCAGGTTTTTTGTTTGTTTGTTTTTGTTTTTGTTTTCTTAATGTTAAAAGGGAATCATTTCCATACCAAAGCAACTGATTGCTGGGAATGTGCCAGATTCACAATCTGACCAACCTTTATTTCTAGTGCATCCAGCTCTGTTCAGAGCAGAAAAGGGGAAGAGAATTTGTTGGACCAAACTTGAAAGTTTTGGGAAATGAGTTCTCTAATACTTATGTCAACACGTGTGTTTTCTAGAATGATGTGAAGTGCTTTTGAAACCCTCTTGAATCTATTTAAATAAAGCTTCTGCAGCTTTCCAAGAGTGTTTTCCCCTGATCTTAAAGCATGTAAGCAAAGACAATTTTTCCAAAAGAGTAGCCTTAGAAAGTAAATGGAGTATAACAAAACAAAACGGCTCTCCATAAGTATTCTACACGTACAGAATTTTGTTTCATTGTGAATCTCATTTTCAGAGAGAAAATGAGAGTAAAAGCAAGAAAGAGAGAGAGAGACAATAGAAAGATAGGTAGATAGATAAATAGGTAGATGATTACATAGATGATTAGATGGATGATTAGATAGATGATTAGACAGAACTGATTACATACATGATAAGACAAATAGATGATAGATAGATGATTAGATAGATAGATAATGATAGTTAGATGATAGATAGCTAGATAGATTGATGATAGATAAATATGCAAATCCTAGGCCTTCACTGTCCAGGGTGCCTTGAATTGAGCTGTAGAATTTGTGGGTGTTCTGTTTTCTGCACAGTTTTTGAGTCATTTCTAGACTCATTTCTGGCACTAGAGAGAAACAATCCACCTTCTCCCTGCATGGCTCCCTAGGTCATCTCTGAAGCCCAGCCTCTACCAGTCTACTTTCCTTTTTGGCTGATTCCCAAGACTCAACTTTTCCTCTGTGCTTTGGCTCTGCCCTTCCCCATTCTGTCTGGGGAACCCTGTCTGAGGCTGTGGGTGCAGGAGATGTGGTCTTCTTAAACCTCTTTTTCTCTGCTCCTTATGAAGACTAGAATGTAGATCTTTTAACGGTTTTGCCACTTATTTCACAAAAGAGAAACCAACAAAGGAAGGCAAGATGATTGACAAGTTTAAATTGTTGGCATCCTGGTCTCTGTACTCTAACTTCTACTTTTCCATTAACAAGCTAATTAGAATGGAAGCATGCTGACCCATGAAGATGGTACTCACCAACGACCCTCACTTTTTCTGTGTGGGGCTTTCAATGTACACCCTACCACATTTTTCTCTATGGAGACACTTAGACCTTAACATCCCCAGGCATGGAAAGCACAAAATATTCCAAGTTGTTCCCTGTGTTCTGCACCAGAAATCCATTATGTTTTGTTTAGTTTTTATTAACAAGAGTGTTAAAAAATAACTTTTATAATTTGCAGTGTTTCCAATCTTTTGGCTTCCCTGAAGGCATGCTGGTGGAACATAAAACTGCCCTGTGCATCCACACTAAGAAAGAGAACACAAAATGTGCAAGCATTTCATAATCTGCCATGGGTGTATTGCACTGATGGACCAGCCAGCCATGTCTCATCCCATGGGGTCAGCCCAGGACTCTGGGATGTGCATACCACTCACCCTGCCAGGTGAATGAAGCCAGCAGAGTCCACAGCCATGATTTCAGTCACAATGAGGTGACTGTCAGCATCCAGTCCACATTTGAAGAAGAATTGTCTTGGGCCACACCTAAAATACACTGACACTCACGATAGTTGATGAGCTAAAAAAAATGTTTCATGTGTAATTTTCATTATGTTTTAAAAAGTTTATGAATTTGGGTTGGGCCACAGGTTGGACAAGGTTGATTTAGAGCAATGATTAGCAATCTATGGCTCCCAGACCAAATTTGGCCACAGTCTGGTTTTGTAGTCTTCAACCTGAGAAAGCTATATCCCGGGAGCATGTCTGTCCTGTGCGAGGAATTAATTTGGAAGCTTTTCCCTCATACTTTCTTCTCTGGGACCAGTTACCCAGTGAGTGCACTTTATGAAGGACTGAATGCTGAGTCACCTCACTGTGACTGGAATGATGGCTGTGGCTTCATTCACCTGGCAGAGTGAGTGGTATGCACATCCCAGAGTCCTGGGCTGACCCCATGGGATGAGACATGGCTGGCTGGTCCATCAGTGCGACACACCCATGGCAGATTATGAAATGCTTGCACATTCTGTGTTTTCTTTCTTAGTGTGGATGCACAGGGCAGTTTTATGCTCCACCAGCATGCCCACAGTGTTCACCATTCTGAGTGAGCTGAAGGCTTAGTACTTCCTATTACAAGCACTTGGACTCTCTTCCTGAGCACTTTCTGTGGCTTTAGGAGCAGGCTTGGCCTATATGCAGGGAAAGGTGGGAAGTGCTGGGGAGTTAATACGTAAGGAATAACTCAGAACCAATAAAGACCCCAGCTTCCTCACCCCTTGTATGTGACACCTCTGATGTGTGTTCTATACGATCTCCTGGAGTTTCAAGTATGAAGCTCTATTTGCCCATGTCTATAACCTGCTCATTAACCCCACCCTTCCCACTCTGCCTTGGCTGTTGTGGTGCCCATGACAATGCACTTCCCAGATCACTGACTACATGGAGTGTGGAAGACCCATGTCCAGCTGATGCACTCTGAAATCCAGCACTGTGTAGGCCTGGCACCTGCACTTCGCATAGGCTGTGAGCTGCCCATGTTTCAGAGCAGCAGGGATACTGAGACAGGCCCAGGCTTGGGAGATACCAGGCTCCTCTGACTGCTGATTGTGGTTCAAAGACTTGGCCATTGACTTTGCCAGAAGTTTCTTAGAACTGCACTGCCGTCTAAGATTTTTTCCATCCAACCCTCTTCCATTTCCCTCCTCCATAGAAGTAAGACCTGCCACTCTATCTGCAGTTTTACCTCACAGGTGGTTTCCACAATAAATCTCTTGCATGTCTAATCCTGTCTTTCTTGGAAGATCCAAATCATCCTAGCTTTCTTCCTTTCCTTGTCTCACTCTTCCCTTCCCCTCCTGATGCTTCCTGTGGTCACCTTCCAAATAAACTACTTATATCTTGGGGTTGGCTTCTGTGAGACCCCAGCCTACATCACCTTCCCTGAGTGTTTTTCTCATTTTGGTTTAGGAGGCAAGCCCAGGCAATCTCCTGTATTTCAGATGCCCAACCCAAACTTTCACTGGGAAATGCAAATGTTGATGGCCTTTATGAGACAAATAAAACCAACAGCTGTCTGAGTTCTAGTGTTGTGGTGTTTCCTGTGGTCTTAGCTTGATGATTCGGACAAACTTATTAAATCAATTGTGGCCCTACTGTCATCTCTTGTGAACTAAGTATCCAAAATCATTATTAATAGTTGACTTGCAAATTACTCTTCTTCATGTTATCCTTAGTAGATTGAATGACAAAAATCCATTGTCAATATTTTCAATGCATGAAACTCACCAGCATGGGGCAAAGAATCCAAAAATATTCCATATAGGACAGACACATGCATACGAAGCTTATGAACATATGAGGGCTGTCCGAAAAAAATCCAGCCATAAATGCCTCTGTTTTTTCATATTACATGGCCGCACACTTTCCAGACAGCCCTTGTATTCCCTCAAGAAACTCATGATTATTTCTCTTTTTAATGGTTTATAGAATCCTGGCTTAATTGTGATCATTATATAAACTAGTTAAAAATGTTATTAGTGTAGATGCATTATTTTATTTCCCATCTATTATTTTTGAGCTTTCTCTCAATATACACCTGCTTGGTGCTCAAACCCCACGTTTTCTAAATTAAACTGAAACATAATCAGCAGGAGCATAAATCTTGCATGCTATATAAATTTCTAAATAAAAAAGTTATAATTCATGAGAAAAATGGTATTTAAATGTCAACATATTATCTGATATTAAAGCTGTAATTTTTGGAGTTGTTAATTCGCAAGCTTTTAGTTTCCTAATTCAGAGAAATTGATAGAATTCATTTTTTATATGAGAACTAAATATTCACTTTGTGACTCTGAGAAGATACAGATGTTAACATGGCTCATCTTTCTCTGTGCATTGGCGTGATAGTCCAGCCAACTAACTTCTCCTTGGTGAAGTGATTGTGCCCTTAAGAACCAGAAATGCTCCATTAGAGCTGTTGGTTAAGAGTGTGAGTGTGTGTTTGCACATGAGGGTTGGTGGAAAGAGCTACAGGCTAGAGAATTATTGTACCGTGACAAAGACCTCACTCTTCATTTATTCTTTGGGTTATCATGGGTGGAAATACTTACCACTTTTAATTTCCTTTCTTCTAGTGCTCATCTTCTCTGCTGTGACCTAATTGGAATATTCCATGCTGGTTTCTACTTCCTAAAGAAAGTTCATTTCTGTGGCTGAAACAACTTGGGGAAAGACTTAAAGCTGAGGTGACCTTTTGTCCTCCAATGTCACATGTCTTGGCTGAGCTGGGAAAGTTTGTGAAGTAAGAATTGGAACTTCATCTTTTGTTGGAGTGTTTATAAATATGAAGGTATTGTTCCATAAGAACACTGAATAGAGGTTATTGCTGAGAAGTAATCCTAACACAATTTTTAAAAATCTATGGGATGTTCGAACTAAAATCGTCTTAGAGTCATTAGGCCTCGTTTTTATTCATGAGAAAACTTTGGCGCTGTTAGGGTTTGTGAGGGAGATAAAAAACTTCCTCTATCCTCTTATGTTTAGTACCAGAGACCTGAGGATTAAACTGACAAAAGAGTAGCAGGAGAAAAAGTACAGTTTCTATCGATGCTAATGTTTTTGTGTGCATAGAAGATTCACAGAAAAGAAGTGAAAACTCAATGAAGCAGGTAGGGCAGAAGGGGTGTCTTACGTACCCCTGTAACAAAGGATGACTCGTTGTGAAGTGACCAGGCAAAAGAAGGAAGGTTTGGCTTTCTAGGGGTGACAAATTGCAGGAAAATGACTGGGATATATATGAGGTAAATTACTGGGTGATAAGGGTAATAATATTAGTATATTTACTAATTAAAGGTGTGTTTACACAAATTCATCTCAGCGTAAAACCCCCACCCCCATCTCTGGTGGTTAGAGTCACTCTCCTCTTTCCGGTACAGGGGGGCACCTTCTTCAAAACGTTTTATGCCCTGCTTTTTTACCAATAAGGGACTGGCAAAGAACCTTCCCTTCATCATTTGCCTTCAGCTCAAAATAACCTTTATACCTGAGTGCCATGTTTTACGGTGGTATATTCTGGTCCCCTTCGGCTTCTAAGAGGGCCTAGGAGGAATGAATTATGTAATAAGTCATTCCAACACACAGCATATTTGCTTCAAACCTTAGAATGAAGGAGCCAATGGGAAAACTCACCCACCTTAACCTGAGAGTACTGGAAACAAAACCAGAGATGAGTTAGGGCTTCCTACATCAACTACCATGGAAGAGAAATCATAAACTCCCAATATAAAGGTAAAAGTAGATGGTAGAAAGTCTTCCCTTCAACTTGTTAACTATAAGGAAAGAAATGGGGGTCTAGAGGAGTTAAGTAGTCGTCCCACAGTGACCTAGATAGATAAACAGGGTAACTGTAAGGCTAGAACCCGTTACTCATCTGTGTCAGTTAGGGGGCTTCCAGCTGCAAGAAACAGAAACTTCAACTCAAAGTAGCTCAAGTAGATAGGGGATCATAATCTCTAAGAGGAAGTGTGCCTGGAGAGTGGCACTGGGTTTGATTAATTCACAAAGCCACCAAGGATCAGATTGCACCCTCTATCTGCCACCTAGGTTTCTGCACACCTTCAGGTTAACTGCTTTATGGGTCTCAAATGGCTCTCTAGTGCTAGGTAACTGTTCAATGGAAAGAAATGAGACCATTTGCTCTGAGGTGTTTTCTTGTTGTTAGTAGGAAATCTTACCGAAAGACTCCTGTTAAAGCTCTCACATTTTATTAGCCAGGATTGTTTAAATCACTCACGAGAAGATTTCCCGTCTTCCTGCCCTTCCAATGTCATCTGTCCTGAGTGCATAGTTTTATGGAGAAAAATAAATACAACAATAGATTCAGGAATCTTGCTTTAAGAAAGGGAGGAGAAGGAAGGATGTATATAAAGAACCAACACCTGGATCTGGGAATCAGTGCCCAGCAACATTCAGGATGTGAACAACGTTTACTCTAGAGTTCGAAAATAAATTCAATAAATGTCCCTGGACATTCAGAACAATGTTTGTGGATGATGAGGCTAAGATATTTCCTCAATTACTAAAAGGGCTCAAGGTTGTCATCTCCACTCTTATCAAGAAGGCATCACTTAACCCGTAATTAATTTGAGATAAACTACATTCTTGGAGACAATAGACAATAGTCTAGACTAGAGGATGTTCGTGGCTGATAACATTACAATTGAAAGTGACAGAGTAGAGATACTTCCAGATCCCCTTCATATAAGGACAGAAGGGTGCGTACCTTATCTGGCTCCAGTTTTATCCCTGGGAAAGGACCTTCTGTAGCAGACTAAATTTGCTAGTTTCTGCCATATATAGGATAAATGATTGCACAAGACCACCCATCTCCCTTTGCTCTGATACTCTGCCTCCCAAAATGCTTGTAGGTAACCTGCTTTGGCTTTTCAACTCCCTTAATCGTGAGAAAAAAGGTTTTTTTGTATGAATATAATATTTTCTATACTGAAAAGGCATCTTTTCTACTGCAAATTAATAAACTGGCATTATTCTGACATACATATTAGTCTTTGATGGGTTGGGTTTGTGATCAGAAGTGGAAAATGAACAAGTCCTGGATGTCCACAGATAAGGACCAGACCACAAGTCCAGGCTGTCTACGCCAACAGCAGAAATGCTGGGAGATTCTGCTGTTGCAGGAGGCTAGGTGATGCCTCTACTCGAAAGGCCCAGAGAATGGGCCTCCAACATAGGTTCTTAGAAGTGCACAGCAAAGAATTTGAGTGTGAACTGAAATGAAAGCAAAGCAAGGATAAGTTTTTTCAAACAGGAGAGGCAAGAAGCAGGCTATTCCTTAGACAGAGCAGCCCAGCTCCTGCTGGGGAAATGAAAGGAAAACAAGGATAAGTTTATTCAAACAAAGGAAGAGGAGGAAGCAGGCAACTCCATAGACAGAGCAGCAGTGCTCCTGTTAGGGTTTAAGCTTATTACTGGTGTCCCTTTAATTAAGGGCTGTACATTCAAATCTGTAGGAGGCATATTCAGGATTTTTCTGTGAAAGGATGGAGGTTTCCCAGTAGGGCTCCATTGACCATTTTGTGTCTTTTTATGGTCTTTCCATTTCCAACAATGGCAGGAGTCTTTTAGCATGTTAATGTATTACAATGAGCATTTAAAGAGTCTTAGGGTCACTGCTAGGTGAAATCTGTTACGATGTTGGCTTTAGCTGGTTGCAGCCAGTCTTGAGCCAGCTCCCAGACCAGGAACCATCCATCCTACCTCGGGGTCTGGTAATAAATTTCAAGAATGGAGATTTTTTGTTCTGCAGGTAGCTCCAACTTTCATCTACCTTGCTGCTGGGGCAACTGGCCTGTCATCCCAGGAGCTTGGCTTCCCCTACTGCTTCCCTCCCTTCCTTATTGGTTGGTCATCGCTGCACCTGGGGACAGGATTCTGTGAGCTAATATAGATTAAAACTGAATTAGCTGCTGGTAGGAAGTTTTCCTAATCCTCCTGTCACATTCCCCTGTGTCATCCTGCTACCCCAGCTTCAGATTCTCAATCCCCCACCCTGGCCTATGGGTTGTGCAAACTTGAAGATTGATGAATTCACTGGGCTGCAGGGAGCTCCACGGAGCTCTGGCCCATGGAGGATATCAGTTTGGCCTCCCCATTTCCCTTTAGTGTAATTGAATGTCAGAATAACAGATGGAGGGTGGGAAGAATGAATGGCAGTCTCACTTTCAGCAAGTGGGGAAGTCTTTGTGGAGGAAGGAAGGCTTAAGAGTTCAAGAGTTCAAGATTTTTAAAATTTTATGTCAGTTTTGTGTCAGATTTTTTTTCTAACAATTTGGAGAGAATTTGACAAAGAAGATGCAAGTACATCCTAATTTCTCAACTCTTCTAAAAATTGTCTTTATGGGAATTGATATAAACCCATCTAAGGTGAGACCTCCAAGGCTGACTGTAGGGAACCAGAAAGAGTTCTGAGACAGTGGCTATTTACTCATAATTACTCATAATTCTAAGTAATTCATGTTGACTTGTCCACAAATAGTAAAATATTTGTCCTACATATATTACCATATGGGACTTTGGTTAATTTTATCTTCCCATTATCCATCCCCCTCCAAGTAATGCACATTTTCTTTTAGGAAATCGTCCTTTCCCAACTCTTGGCCCTGGATTTAGGTGAAGATGACTCCCTCTACCCCTATCCTTAGCAGTGGGCAGATGATCCATTACTGGCCAATCAGTGTGTTCTGCCAATCTTTATTGAAGTTGCAGAGAAGGAAAAACCTTTCTTCAACCCTCTTTGGGTCTCTGGCTGTGTCTGAAAATTAAACTGACAAAAGCAGATTAATACGATTAAAGAATACACATTTCATTAAGTTTTTCCATGTACATTGGCGCCTTCAAGAGAAAATGAAGACCCAAAGAAGTGATCAGAGCAGGCAGCTGTGTGGTAATGGTATTCTAAATGGGACAGACGTTTCAAGAGCTTTTCTGTCTCTACTAAATGGTGAAGAAGTAACTGGAAATACAAGCACGAGTTTAACAAGGTCATGTATACCTTCTTCTGGTACCATCTTGGACTGATAGGAGACCATCTCTAGCAAAAAAAGATTTTAATTCCTGACTTGAAGCAGAAAAGGAAAGCTTTTCCTACATTTGCTGCTTCTTAAATCCCTTCAGCTCAAAATAATTTTTATTTCAAAGGGGCATATTTTGGAATTAAATATTTTAGTTACCTTCAATGTTGGTCCAGCAATGAGAGCATGACCCAAGGTGAGCCTAATTACTTAAATCTGGGACTCCTCTTGGGCCACTTGAAAAAGAAAAGCCCTCTTTCCTATGGTATTCTAACTAAAAATGATGGAAGCCTGAAAATACTCTCACCAACCTAAGAACATGATTGGGGGGGGGGGCGGGTGGCAAATCCAAAATCTGTAGGGTGGGTCATCAGGCTGGAGACCTAAGGGAAGAGCCAGTGTTGCAGGTCAAGTCCAAAGGCCATTTAATAGTAGAATTCCTCCTTGCTTGGGGAAGTCAGTCTTTGTTCTATTCTGTCCTTTCACTGATTACCCACCACATTATGGAAAGCAATCTGCCTTATTCAAAGTTCAGCAATTTAAATGTCAATCTCATCCAAAAGCACTCTCACAAAAATATCCAGAATAATGTTTGACTAAATATCTGGGCACTGTGGCCAAGCCAAATTGACACACAAAGTTAATCATCATAGGTCTTTATCAAAGTCTGTAAAGTCCCCTGTGATCAGGCACTGGTCTCTAACCTTTCTCCCCACCACCCTCCTGCTCAGACTAGACCAGTTGTTCTCACACTTTCCTGCATGATAGAATCATCTAGAGGGCTTTTCAGAACAAATTTCTGGGCTCCATAGTCGGAATTTCTAATTCAATAGTTCTGAAGTAGAACCCAAGAATTTGCCATTCTAAAAATTTCCCAGGTGATGAGAACTGCTGTTCTAGATGTACTGGTCTTCATTATAGTTCTCAACAAATAAAACACTCTCAGTCCAGAAACTTCATAGTGGGTGTTCTTTCTGCCAGGAAGACTCTTTGCCTGGGAATTTGCTTATAGTTAGGTGTTGATAAATACTTAATAACTGACTATTTAGGGGGAAAATGTCCTGATTCATAGCATTTGCTGACTTCTGGCATGTAAATCCTCCCACCATGGCTGATTTTAAGCTACCAAATATGATGTCACTAAGCATGGAGTTGGGAGGAGATGTGCCTCATTGATTCTCAGGAGTTAACATAACCTGGCTGAGTACAGCAGTGTTTGGGTGACTTCCTTATGTCTCTGCTCAATGTCACCTCCTCTGAGAAGACTTCCCTGATCACCAGATAAAATAGTGCAATCATCCCTTAATCATTCTCTGTTATTTTATTTTATTACATTCATGTCCACCTATAATGGATTTAAAGTTTTCATTGTCCCCTACTGAGTCATAATCTCTAAGAAGAGAGAATTTCTGTCTTATTCCATGCTGTATCCGTGTCAAGAAGAATGACTGGTACAGGATAGGTGATCAAAAACTGTTTGTTGAATACAGAAATGACTGAATGAATTTATGTTTGTATTTGTTCATTGTCTGTCTTCCCTGCTACCCAACTGGAATGTAATTCCAAGAGATTGAGGACTTTGTCTAATTCTGTTCTCCCCGTGTCCTTATCCACACATAGCAAGTACAAAATAAGTAGCTTTGAATGCTTTAATCCACCAAGTTGTGGCAAGAATAACATGAGAGGATGTGTTTAAAAGTGCTAAGATGGAGGGAAATTGTGATACAAATGTAAAAGGAGATTCACACCCACCAGGCCTCTAAGTGTGTAAGGAAAAGTTCTAGCCCCTTTAGGGAGAAAGTAGAGACAGAAAAGCTCTTGAAACATCTGTGCCATTTAGAATTCCATTAACCATGGGAAGAAATGAACGCTTTGCTTAAGTCAAATCTTTATCTCAGTCTGCTCCTGAGAGAACCTACGTGAGAAACATGGCTGCGGGTTATGGTTACGTGCTTTGCTTATGGATCTTTAGGAGGTTACTGTTGGGGAAGCTAAGACCTTCACACAAGTTTTGAGAGCATGAGACTGACAAGGATAACTGCTTGCAAAGAAGTGCCTGTAGCAGATATTTAGAAGGAAACCCAGTCTAAGAAGGCAGAACTTTTCAAAGTGTTCCCAGGATCAAGAGCAGATATCCAATTCCCTGTATCTCTGAATGAGTTGCCTGGTCAGACAGTGTCCCTGAAAAGGGAACTCTTCAGGGAACCTGGTGGGTGTCAGCTCAAGAAATACGGGCAGCTCATCTGCATATCTTTTAGTGACCTTCTGGAATGACAGCCAAGCCACCAATGCTTCCCTGTTTGCAAATGATAGAGATCTCATTTCTGGGGATGGCAAGATTGATGTGGCAGCCGCAGTGCCATTAGACCTGTAAGACGCTCTGTTCTCATTACTGTCTCCTGGCAACATAGCTCCAGATGCTACCGTGAATATTAATGACCCTTATTCACATAACCTTTAGTGCCTTACTCCAGCTCCTTCAGGCTGCAGCCAGGGACTGCTGCTATCTGCTTTGGCAGTCTCTGTCTCAACAAATCTTTCCTTTTCCTCCTCCTGTTTGAAAAAATATTATTACCAAGATTTCTATCAAAGGAGAAGGTTTCTGTTTATGCAGACACTCACTTTCTAAGTCATATCCCATTTTCTAAGAAAGATAACAACACTTTCATTCTATTGGACCTTGTCTATGATTGCTTTCACTGGCTTTATCTGCTGGGTGGAATATGTAATTCATCTAATATCTTTGCTTGTTCATGAGCGGGGTTTAAAAGTAAACATGGAATTGGGTAAAGGGGGAAGTCACATGTACCTAAAGTCTCAATGAGTTTCATAGTCTTTATCCACTTCTCACAAGTTCAGAGTTGGAGTGATGTGTATAATAGCAGCAGGCACTCCAGGCTTGCCCATCTGACTTCCTTTGGCTTCTCATGCTAAGAGGCATCCCCTTGTAAAGGCAAGGCAAATCAAATTGCTCTGAACTGGACTGCCTGGTTTGTTTAGCTCTCAGCCTTGTTTCTTTAGACCAGAGATTGACCAGAGGTTGTTCTTGAGAGTAATTCAAAGCACTCCAGAGAGTAGAATCTTTCTCTTTCCTTCCCCTTTTCCTCCCTTCCCCTAATATTGAGTAAGAGGCATAATTAGTGGTTTCAGAACCCAATAGGATTGTACTGTTGTTTTCTGTCTCATTTAAAATGGCACATCTGGTCAGCCTAAATCCTGGACATGTTGCTCAATCTTGCTCAGTCTCAGTTAATATCTGTAAAGTGTAATAAAGCCACCAACCTTCTCAAGTTGACAATAAGTTCAATGACATTATATAAGTGCAGAGGACCCAGCTGGTTCACTGGAGAAGGAAGGACCACATGGAGAGCGAGGCTGAGCTAGCTCTGAAGCTGAATGCAACTGTGTCAGTGAGTCCAAGAGAGATTGGCTCAGGGCAGGAAAACCTCAAGGCTAACCACAAAATTTTGATTAAAAATGTTTTTATTTAATCACTAAGCTTTGGAGTCATTTGTTATGCAGCTAACTGATATACCTAATAGCTATTGTTTTCATACCATTATCTTATTTAAACTGCACAATAATCCCGTGTGGTGGGTGATTTTATCTTCCACTTCACGGGAAATTAAATGAAAGTTCAAGTCCATCAGGTAGCTGTCTCCTTGATTGTCCAGATCCTTAAATAGTTGGTGAGGAAAAAGTGCATGGGACAAAGCATATTTAAACCCTGTCTTTAGGTAAGAAAAAAATCTTTTCACTCAGAATTCTGTGTAGAATATCTGGGTATGTGTTAGCTTTTCTAACTAATATGCAGTCAAGAAAGCATGACTGAACTGAGGAGATGAGCCTACAAGCCAAACCAGCTCTTCTCTTCTGCCTTAACAAAGACATAGCAATAGTTTCTCATCTGACAGTGCTGGTCTCCATGGATGGCTTTACCGCTGTACTGGTGTCACTTCCCAGGTTGACAGAGGAATGGAAGTTTCTGGCAGCTGCTGTTTCTGAAAGCTGAGATATAAAGCAAAGGCTTTGATACAGGGCAATTTTTCTGATGTTCTCTCACCCCTCATCCTGGGTTGACTTTTTCTCTCAGTGGACTAAGTTACTAAATACCCAAAATAGTACATGCATTTTCGTAAGTGGAAACACATACCTTTACATTAAACTCTGTAGTCTTTAAAAGTCTCCTAGAAAATGCAAATATCCCCCAAAGGGCAACCTGTTAGTCCAGTTAACTGCCCACCTTGCAATGGGACTTATAACAGATTTGTGTTGGTGGGCAGCCAACGCTGACACATTGATCCAGGGCTGTGCTGTCCAATAGGAATATAAAGTGAGCCACAGAGGTAATTTAAAATTTTCTAGCAATTACATTAAAAATTGTAAAGAAACAGGTGGAATTCATTAAATGTTTCTATCCAGTTCTATTCCAAACTCTTTTTATTTCACCATATGATCAATATTAAAAACTTCTAATCATGTATTTTACATTATTTTTTTCTTATCAACTCTTCAAAATCTTGGAGCACATCTCTGTTCTGTCTCGCATTTCCAGTGTCCAGCAGCCACTGAGGGCTAGTGACTTCCGTGTTGACAGCATAAGGCGATAGACCCAGCCTATAGGATTGTCAAGTGGGGACAGGCAGGCGGCGCTGACCTCATGCTGTGCCGTGTACACGAAATGTGATCATATGTGAAAGTTGCCTGTCATCCCTGCAGGACTCAAAAAACTTTATGCCATTTTAAGCTTGACTAACTTCAAAAGTATCAAGGCTACACGCCTACCAAAAACAACCTTTGAAAGGTTAATTGTTTAAATTTAATTTATACTTATTTACTTCCACAAAATTTTAATAATACATTTTTAATTTAACTTTTTTATGCTCAACAGTTTCTGAGTGATGCTTTCTCAGGCTGCTGGCTCTGCAGTGGGATGCTCTTGCTTGGCAATGTCTTCACCTGATGGTCACTCTGTTAGGCTGTTTCATGTGGGGGTCACATCAAACTCTCATGTGTATAATGAAACTCTAGTGACTGGGTGATCACTGAACAGCTGCTGATGAAAGTTTACAATATTCAAGTATTGACTAGGGAAATTCATAGCATAGGTCTGTGGTTTTGTTGCATTTAATAAGAACATATTAATATTTAAATTTTTTATTAATTAACCTTTCAAATACTATTTGTTGTAAGTTTATAGCACTTACACTTTCGAAGTAATTTAGGCTTAAATTGGCACTATCCTTCTGGACACCCTGTATTTATGTTACTCACCATCAGGGTGATAAGAATTGTTTTCCCCTAATCAACACTAGCTGTCTCCACAGAATTATCTCCCAAAGAGCTATCCTGCAGAGGTTGTTATGCCAACTCCAAGGGACAAGACATCTCTGGTGATAGACAGTTCTTAGATGGCTTGAAAAATACAATTTGTCCATGAGAATGGAGACCTGCTAACTTAACTACCTCAGTGATCAGGCAGCCATTTTTCCTGTTCTGTGGAACAGATAAACTGCTTTGCATTTTTTTGGAGATGTTGGGGTGAAAAGACCCTGCAGTGATGCATGGAGAGCCTGGATAGTATTACAGTGGTACCTTGATACTCATTGTTACTTAATTCCAGAAGGCATGATGAGTACCAAACAAATGACAAATACCAGGACAAATATTTTGCATCAAAATGCATAGAATATTAAATTTTATGAGTTTCAAAGCAGTTGAGTACCAAGGTATGACTGTATATATAAACTGCCATGTCTTGGTGATCACTTGATAAAAGTGAAAAACTTACAAGGAATGCCTAAATAGCTTGGTTTCAAAATCTGTGTAATCCATGCCTTTGAAGGGTATGAGTAAGATTTTCATTAGTTCATTTGGCCACTTTTGTGTTTATTAAGAGAAACACAACCTGTATAACTACATAGTGTAGTTATACACTATGTAGTTATAACTATCAGTTCACATTGCCTCCAAAACAGAAATGGTACACGTCAGATAGCAATCTGATTTGTTCATAGACCAATTTGGATAAACTCTGGTCCACTGTTGGTCTATGGTTCATTATCCTGCTCTTAAAAATTAATCAAACAGAATACTCACCTTTTAAAGACAGAGAAAAACTGACTCTAAATGTTTCTGTTACTTGAAAACAACGCAACTCAACTTCCAGCTTCTGCCACACCACAATAATACATTAATATTTTATGCCTTTTCCCTAGAGCAATTGAATATATCACATGTCACAAGACCATATTACATTTATTCCCAATAATTTAAAACTAGAATTTGAGCCAATAGAACCCAGAAAGAAAAGAATGATTTTTAACCACTGTCTAAATAAATTGCAATGCTCCCAAGTGAGGCCATGACCCTTGGACCAGGAGAATACACACATCTACTCCATGAATTAAATTATGTCTAGTTTATTTTCTCTGGCTTTCATTAGAGACTAAAAATGTCCCAAATAATGGTAAAAACAAGAGAAAATACACATTCCAAATGTTAGAGCAGATGGCATATGGAAACTCAATGAACTGATAACAATACACACCCGTAGTATTGACACTTATTGGGGTAAAGAGAATTTTGAAACTCTAATTGGCCCTGATGATGGAGAATCATTTGCTCTTACCATCCCAGCTAAAAATGGAAAGGAAACTTGCTCCATGGTTTCAGAAAGAATTTTAGACCTACCCAGACCCTTTCTGTAAGTGCACCATTGCTTTCGGTGACTATGGCAGGTCAGGAAATCTTCATTTTCTTGTACCATTCCTGGAATAGTTAACACCTCCTTTCCTCTCTCCCTGCCACATATGCACAAACACACATCCTCGGTCTGTCATAATTTAATGTAACAGTTAGTTCCTTTCAGCCTAATTCTCTCCTTCACATTCTGCAGTCGTAATCTGAACTCATGCAGAGAAATGAGTAGAGACAAACCTGCCTTCTCATCTAGCTTTGCTCTCAGGGGATCAGGAAAGCTCCAGTTTCAGCTGCTGTATATAGCAGACACCATTGGTGCCCTGCCCATATCCTGTTGCATTCCAATGCCCATCGAGAGCATTCTTCAACGAGACTGCCACGTTCTCTACCTGACAGTTTTGTCTGACCCTGTGCCTGGTCCAAGCCAGAAATGCCACAGTTAATGCCATCAGGAGTATGACTTAGCAATAGATGACAGTTAGAGCACCAATAGCCCAGCTCCCTTATGCCCTGAATGGGACAACTTTGAGCCACGCTCTAGGGTGCCTGTGTTCTCTCTAGAGGCCTGCGGAAAAGAGATGCTAGATAAAATACAGGCTGTCTAGTTAATTTGAATCTCAGATACACAATGAATAGCTTTTTAGTTAAGTATATCCTAAATATTGCATGGGCCATTCTTGAACTAAAAAAAATTATTTGTTGCTCACCAAACATTCAAGTTTAACTAAATGTTTTATTTGTTAAAGTTGGCAACCCCATCCTGAGACATTGAACTGTGGTCTCCCACATGGTGACCTGCTGGTACTGCAGGCTGCTTTGGGTTCCTTCCTTGTATCACTTCATCTTTCTCCTGCTGCTGCTTCCTAGGATTTGCCCCCTATTTTAGTTCAGGTTCCCTAAAAGTAGAGTCTGAAACGGATGATTTATAAACCACTTATGAGAAACCTGAAAACACACAAGGGAAGCAGGATAGGGCAGGGAAAGGAACTGAGTGAGGATGTGATTTTGTGAGAAAGCGTAGCTTCAGCCAGATCCCATAGGGAGCTCTGCAGCATGAGTGACATCACACTTTGAGTTCAAAGGCACTGAACTTTTGCCACCTACCTTCCCAATATTCAGTTGTTGGCAATCATCTACCCAGATAAGTGCAAGGTCAAGGAATATGGGAAAGACACCAGCAAATTCCACAACACCTCCCAAGCTACTTGCCCTCACATCTTTATTCTCAGAGGTTGTTTCTAGGCAAGCTGAACCCAAAACACTAACTTTAGTAAAGTCCTGGATGGCTCCTAATTCCTTAAGAACAATAATTTCTCCAAGTACTAAATCATATGACTCCCTTGAAGGCTAGAATTCCAACTTATTTGTAATATTTCACACACAATAATTAGTTCACAAATATTTGTTGAATTAAGTTGTACATAAAGCTAAACTGATATGTTTATAGTATAAACATTAATAAAAATCACACTTGTGTTCAGTACCTACTACTATAAACTAAACTAAGCACTCTGTTAGGTTACTTATTTTTAAAATTCAATGAACAAAAGAAACATTGCAATTATGTCTCAAAAAATACTTCTGAACCAGCCCAACTTTGTTAGATCCTTAGTGAATTCATGAAAGACAAGGACTGAGAGTCCTGCTGAGTGTCACTGAAGCACAGAGGCAGCAGCTAAGAGATGGCAGTTGAGGGATGATGAAAGACCTGTCTTTCCAAAATATTTCCCCTGGTGATCTCTCCTCTTCATGTAGGCAGCTATGACAAGGGGTGTGCAGCATTGCCAGAGTCCTTGGGGGAAGGCCATAAGGCCCACTCTTCAAAGGCGCCATTGCCTGGATCTCAAAATGCTGCCTCTCCCAAAGAAGCCACCTAGCCTCACTGACTGTGTTTCGTGAGCACCAAATCTTCAGGGGTTGGGCACCAAGAATAGAGGGACAGCAGAAGGGACCCTGAAGCACCATGTGTTGTTGTCCTAAGTCTGGACAGGGGAGATGAAACCTGGCTCTTGTAGGGGGAGTTGCAGAGGATTTGGGACACAGGAAACAGTAGATTTGATGAAGTTCAGTCAACACTGGATCAGGTCAGACACAAAAGAGAATGACCAAAACTCTGAATGTAGGAACCCCAGCAGGAACTGATGACAGTGTACTGCTGAATCTCTACACGCTCCTCCTTGAAAACAGACTTAATCATGAAGGCAATTAGCCTGCTGGCTCTGGGATTAAAGGAATAGAGGCAGGTTTTCAGAAAACATTTTTTTTTTTCCAAAGGAAAAATGTCCAAAATATTTGCTGTTGTGCAATGTTAGGGTGTTTGTGTATTCAACCAAACCTTGGGCACACAGAGACAATAGGCAAGCTTGAAGTTCATGGGTATGGGAGGTGGGTGATGGGAGAGGGTGAGGATTGGACAAAAATGTAGAAGCTGAAATAGGAATAAGGGAGCATTAAAGAGAAAGCCAGGGGTCAACAACTTTGGAAAAGTTTTGGATAGTTGCCATGAAAACTAAAATTTGCATATCTTACTATCAAGTAATCCCATTTGTTGGTATATGCCTGACAGAAATGTTATAGGAATAATCATAGCACCATTATTTGTGATAGCCCCAAAATGAAACAATCCAAATGTTCATCAACAGTAGAATGGATATTTGTGGTATATTCACATAACAAAATACTACACATCAAAAGAAATCTACAACTATAGGCAACAACATGGGTTAATCTCACAAGCTTAATATTGAGTGAAAGAATTCAGGCACCCAAAATTCCATACTTTATTATTTCATTCATATTAAAGACAAAAGCATGTGAAAGTGCTTATTAGGGACTGCATGTGGGCATGAGGGGGCTGCTGGACTGTTGTGATGTTCACATAGTGATCTAGGTTCTGGGTACTTAGGTACATTGAGAGTTCAGTTTTTGAAAATTCGTGGAACATACACATAAGATTTATTCTGTATGTATATTATTCTTCAATAAAACATTAAATATAATGTGAAAAAGGAAAACTATTAAACAGAGAAGATAAAGTTCACCTTGGTCCTAACTTTGCCAAGTGGCAAACTTCATCTCAGACTGCCAGCGCTTTCTGTGGAATATGCAAATGACAAATGTGAGACTGAATTTAAGTAGTTGAAGAGTCATTGACTTTCAGAGTATGAAGGAGTTAAATTCTTCCTGACTCTCCCAAATCAGACATTTCCCACTATATCATTCCTGACAAGTCATTCTAGAGATGTATTTAGATCTTCTGTTGTTTTCATGATAATCACTGTAAATCTGCACAGGCAACAATCCAGATTCGTAAGGCAGCTCCAGAGACATCAGCAATTGGGTCCCTAAATCTTTAACCACCACGAACGTAACTCAGTTACACTCTACCAAGTCTGATTTCCATTAGTTTTCTTCAGATTTTCTCCTCTCTTGTAATTTCTGTTGGAACATGGCTCAGTAAAGGCTTCTTGGCCTTAGTTCTAGTTTCTAAAATAAGTGTTTCTCCAGGGTGTTTTCTTCAAATTTCCAAACTCAACTTTTCACGGGTTGACAACAAGCTCATGAACTCACAGTCCTTGAAACATATGGCTTCCCCTGGATTTATCACATGGGGTGCTGATGAGTCCTGGTCACATGATATAAGTCATCTGGCTACTTTAGCCCACTATGGCAGTATTTTTTAGAAGAGGGTGGTCTGCCCAATCCTCAGATCCACTACTTCTCCATTTTTCCTTCTACCTTTAGTCCCCATAGTCAAATTTTCAAAGGAATTACTTAGTATAAACTTACTTTTTGCCTATCTCTTCAGGGTCTTACTTGACTTCTGACCTATATATAGTCAACCGTCAAATTTCCATGTGACACTGAATGGATGAGCCCTTAAAATTCTCAGAATATGCAGAAACTTCATCTGGGGCATGAGTTTCTACCTCCCTTTCTGCCTAGTCATTCATCAGTCTGTTCAGTAGTAGCAACAATGATGGGTTCATGGTTTAACTCCTTTAATTTCCCCTGCTGCCTACCTTCTGGTAGCAAGCAGTGAAATGGTCAGAAAGTAGCAGAGTGGCGACAGAAGCCAGGGTGCTGAATAATGAGCCTTTGAATAGTGAGACCAGACTGTGCCAGGGGCTTCCTGAGCAGGCTGGATGGGCAGGACGGGCCCCTCTTGGCTGGGAGCGCAGATGCCAACCCACGGGGAAACACCGCGGGATTCATTGGCCTTGGCAGGGTTATAAAAGCTCTGGTTTCACTTGAATAAATGCTTCTTGAACACCATCTTCTGTGTATTTCCACAAATCTGTTTTCTCAGAGTGTTCAGAATTCATTCTTTTTTGGTTCTACTGCTGCTCAAAGCAAGTAGGAGCCCGAGGGATCCAGCTCCTCATTGTAAAATAAACACAATTCTTCCTGGACAGCTCAGCCAGAAGAAAATGAGACAAAAAATGAATAAGACACAAGACTAAAGCAAATCAAATTGTTGTGAGTCCTCTCTCAACACTCCTCTCTCTGCCTGGTTGAATGAATAGATGGACATATCATATCCTCTTTCCTTAGCTTACAAGAGTTGGTCTATATGCTCTTACTTATAATGCATTTCCTTACAGTTTTGCTTTCAAAGGCTTACTTGTCTAAAATCATTGCCCCACCACCACTTCACCTATACACCTCCAGCCTTTCTTCATCTGCCCCATATCTCTTCTAATCTCACTCATTATCTAACACACATTTGCATGCATAGGTGCTAATGACTGATGATGTAATAAATAGTTACTTCTTCAGGGTCACCTATAGCATCTCAGCCACTGCCAATCACTACTAATGAAGGGCCTTGACCTTCCAGCCCTATTCCAAACCCCTCTAATGACTCAGATGTTTTGGACAGAGCTCACTAGAAATGCATGGCCAGACACAGCTAGGATTCAGACCTCCACCGAGCTCTGAGCACCCATGCTACCCTAAATCAGCATATCTCCCCCTCCACCACAGACAATGCCTAAAGATTGACCTCACCTTCATCTCATTTGCCTTATCAATCAGTTGGAAGCTGATGTCTGAAATCTTCAAGGGCAGCCTACCCGGTTCCTGAGCCATTTCTGACTGAGGTCAAATAGGCTGTGGGTGGCTGTGTCCCACCAGGAGCAAGTGGGTGGTTCTATGATCCTGGTCATGTGCAGCTGGAGGTAGCCCAGCACTCAAATGTAGAGTGCACTGGTGACACTACAGTGAGTCAAGAAGATGTGTTTCTACCCTCCTAGAGCTCTCAGATATAAAATCTACTGAAAACCTGGCCTGTAAAGGAAGATATATGATACTAAAAGAGTTTAAAACACAGGGATTTGAACTGCTCAGGGAGGTCAGAGGTTGCTTTTCTGCAAAAGTGGAAGTTGAGCTGAGATCTGAAAGAAAGGATTAAGAAGAAACATGGAGGAACAGAGATCACTAAGCAGAAGGAAGAGCCTGTTCTGTGGAGGGATGTGCACAGGTATTCCATGAGCTGAAACAAACACCGATTGGCATACCCAGAGAGGAGAGTGGGGCCACACCATGGAGGAACTTTCTTTGATGCATTACGAGGTCTGGTCCTTATCATAAATACCTTGGGGTTTCACCAGATGGAAAAGAGAATCAGGGGAGCCTTTAGCATGGCCAAGAGTATTGTTTTGATGATGGGTCATAAGATCTAGACTAGGTAAGGGGGAGGTGAAGAAAAGAGAAGGCTGTTAGGAGAGAATGGAGGAGCCATGGACTTGATGCCCTCATAAAACAGAAGTATGACTATAGTAAAACAACTCAAGAAGTGAGTTAGAAGGTGGGACATTGGTTGCATCTATGTTGGCCTCCTGAGATGCTTCATTACCAATCTCCTCCTAGAGACCCAGAGCTGAGAAGGGAGGTAGCATTGGGGTGTGCATGGCAGATCCTTGAAGAGCTAACACCTAGAACAGGGCTGGGCAAGATGTCGATGGGGTCCACCAGTGGACCACGAAGTAATTTTTGGGTGACTGCCCAAATTAAGAAAAAAGCATCATAGTGGATGCCACATTACACCAGGGCCTAGTGGCTAGGCAACTAAATGCAAAAGAAACACATTTTTTGCACATACACTTACAGCTGCTAGAGGCGAGAATTGGCTCTTCACAACAAGGAGGCTTTATGTACTTGAGCAAGTGAAAGAAAATAACTAGTGAACCACTTGGAGAAAGTTAGAAGAAGCCCTTGCCCTGCAAAAGTCTGGCCAGGCCTGTCCTAGAAGGAGGGGGCTAGGGAGTATGGGACAGGGAAGGAGATTTTAGCAGGAATCCATTTCCTTGGCTAGATGGAGTGAAGGTCAATTTTTATATTTTGCACATTTTTGCCTACTTTTGTAGAAAATATAAATACTCCTCTTTCCATTCATAAATTATTTTTGACTATCATTTTTTTCCCTGAAGAAAATTATTTAAAAAAAAAGAACAATTTTGGAGGCAATACCAAACTTTAAAATGTTGAAAAAGTAAAAATATTACAAGGAGCATCCATATACTCTTTACCCAGATCCATCTGTTGTTAACATTTTACTCCATTAGCTTTCATCTTTTGCTCACTCTCTCTGGGTAGGTAGATATGTAAGTAGATAGATAGATAAATATAGGTATCCCCCATGTTCTGAAAGAGATGTTGGCTTATTAAAACAATGTTAGTGGGTTTATTAATAATAGTATGAGTTGGGTTTCCAAGTCATTTAGATAAGTACATTCTTTACAATTTTAAAACACATCTGTTGCTGGTTCACATTTGGTATATTAGATTAATTGATTTTGCAAATGCTCCATGAATGGTTTTCCTTTTACAAACTTTGTCGTCGTTTATTTTACTTAAACAGAATAGCAATATTTAATAGGATATTAAAATAAAAATCTTTGCCTTAAGTTTCCACCAATGCCTCCACAGGCTTAAAACAAAACAAGAGATGCCAAATTCTCCCACATTTCATAGTGAGGTTCCAGGTCACCTGTGCAAAAGAACCAGTTAGTGATCCAGCCAACAGCCATTTCTTGGGTATAAGAGGAATACAGCATTTTCTCCTTCCCACATTTCACCAACCCCTTGGAATGTGTGTGTCTGCGTGGGGCGGGGGGGCGGTGCTTGTCCTCATCTCCCGTCTAATGAGCAGGGCACTGAAGGGGACCTCTGAGAACTTGACCTCTTGTGGAGAGTGAGGATAATAAACATATGAACTATGACTTTAAAGCCCAGTTCTGGTCAGATCTCTCTGTCAATACCCGAACCTGAGGGCTACCTACTTTCTACTGAGGGGTCAACATATATTATAATCACTAACCTGGTTTATAGGTGCTCTTTTACAAATCCACACAGCACACAGTCAGCGGGAAGTTGGTAGCAGAGCCAGCATATGCACTAATCATATCTAGGGCCACTATATCTAAGGATTGACTAATTTGCATATAGTCAATCATAGCAAGACCCCTAGGGGAACTAATCACAGGGAAGAAGCTCCTAAAACAGAGAATAAGAGCCATAGGCATTCACAGCTCTATGGCACTTATTTTCACTGCAGGGTTATGTGCTGTTTGCCTAATGCTAGGTGGTCAAATTGTGGGCCAGAACCCTGGACTTCACTCACACAACAGCCCTTGTACAAGACCCAATCCATAGTGATGGTGGTGGCAGACACCAGGGAGGCAGGGGGCACCCATACCTACAAGGTGACTGATTGCCAAAACTCATCACATTGAACAGTTGTGATTTAAGCATGGTACTGTATGGCACTTTTGTCTTACAAACAAATACTAATCTCTAACTAATAATACTCATATTGAAGTGTTTAGGGTTAAAGTGTACTGTTATCTGCAACCTACTCATAAATACATAAAAACATAAGCCTGACTGATAAATAAATAGGTTTGTGATTTAAAAAAAATAAAGAAAAGTGTCAACAATTATAGAATATAGATGGTGGGTGCCTGGGTGCTCATTGTATAATTCTTTCCATTTTTTGTATGTTTAACTATTTTCATAATAAAATGATAGAAAAAACAAAAGCAAAATAATTATTGTGGCAAATAAAGTACCTTCGACATATCACAGAGGAAATAAAAATAATTAGTGATGAATAACACATTTGGTTATGCATAAATATTTAGGAAAACAGATTACTTAAATTGACTCTAAAGATACAGAAAACTTGTCTAAATGGGTCATTAAAAACATAATTTTTAAACAATGCCAAGTATGAGTTAAGTGGTTATCCCAGAATAGGGAAGTATGAACTGGGAGAGATTTGAAGAGTGCAGTGATATGGTGCATTGAAGACAGACAAGAAGTGGGTACAAGAAACCTGACCATTGTCACTAGCTCTGCTTCCTGGTCTTATTTGATTACCTTGAAGATTAGGGCTGTGCTCCTCCAACTTGTGTGTGCGTCACAGTCCATTGGAAGACTTGTTAACACACCTGTGTCTGAGCCCCACCTCCAGAGTTTTTAATTTAGGTCTGGGGTAAGGCCAAAGAATTTGCATTTCTAAGAAGTTCCTAGGTATTGCTGTTACCACTGGTCTGGGTTCACATTTTGAGAACAACAGGTTCTAAATAAGTGATCTCTACCATTTTAGTTATTCACCACACATACATCTTCTCTTTTTATTTTTAGCAACTCAGCAAGTAAACAGATCATTTGTTCAGGCAAATAATTACAGGTAGAGACTCAGAGGTGAGGAAACCTATACAGGATTAATCTCCAAGGAGCACGCATATAATAATTTTGGTCATCTTATCTTTTTGCATCCTTGCATTTCTGTTAAAATATTACAATTTCCCCTTTTTTGAGAAGTACATATAATTATATCACTTACATGGAAAAGTACTTGTTTTGTTCTTATAAGATGTAAACATCTTTAAGAGATTATATTTTATATTAAGGCATTAGTCATTTCTGTTAATTATATTAAAAAGAATTTTGAGAGGCTGTGATTAGTTTTCAAAAGTGTATCTTTCTAAAATTGGCAAAAGGGGAAGATATGCACTTATCTAATCTTTCATAAATGCCACATGTAAGTGGAGACCTCTGCGTGCATGTTAACACACACACACACACACAACATTATAGGCAGAGGGCCTCTCTGTTTGAATAACATGTTTTCTTTTTCATATCTTAATTTGGAAATTAAAAAAATATTAAATGTGGTGCCTCCCCTCCTCACGCCAACTCCTGCCTCAATGAATAGACAGGTAGAAAGGAGACAATGGTCACTGCTGACAATGGAATTAGTGGCTGGGAAGATAAAGTACAAAGTGAAAAAATCTCTCTCAAAACAGAAAGAATAATGCAAAAACAGAAATCATGAGGGGACATAAAAGAATTTGGAGGCCAGATCTAGGAGACCTAAGTGAGACTGATAGTCGTTCCAGATGGAGTAGATGGAACAGATGGAAGGGAGTTAATCATACACATAATTGAAAAATTGGCTCGTTTGTCAAAAGACTTGCTATGCAGATAAAAGTCTTCACAGAGCTCCAAATGTGATTAATGAAAAAAGACAGGCGCTTCAGCACATCCTGGCAAAATTATAAATTAAAGATAAATGGTAAAATGTTACTTTTCCAAGTGGAGGAAAAAGACAACATCAGCATTAAACTGTGGCTTCAGCTCTGATATAGGCCGAGCCCACATTCCCTCTGTTTCTGGAACTTTCTGAATCTAGAGGAGAGTGTAGCTTCTCTTCTACGTGGCTTCACTTTGTGTGTGAGTTCAGTAAGGCTGCAGATTCTTTGTCACGCTCTTCCATGAGGGGGGAATTGTTCTCCTCTAGAATCTGGGCTGGACCAGCGGCTGCTTGGTCAGCAGAGTGGGACAGAGTGATGTGGTGTCAGTTCCAGGCTTCGTCTGGAAGAAGACCGGCTGCTCTGCTTCCTACTTCTTAGAAGGCTTGTACTCAGGATAGTCCTTCTCTGAACACAGGCCCCTGGAGAGGCCACCACTCCCTGTGGACAGTCAAGTGAGTTCAAATTCTGGGCAAGAAAATGTGGTCAGAATCAAGATCCTCTTGAGTGGACTGGGAGAGAAAAATCCAAAATAGATAGACTTTAATAATCCCATCAAATTTCATCACTGTCATTACCTAAGCGGGTTCACTTAAGAGCGGTATCTCTATATGCAGAGAAACGCCTCCTCTTCTTTATGATGGAATGACATGTAGGTTTTTTGTTTTCTTTTGTTTTGTTTTGCTTTTTTGGTGTACTGTTGGATCTCTTATAGTAGCTTTTCATCTTCTTCATTGCCAAGACCTGAATCTTCTGTCTAGGTATTACAAAATGTAGTTTTTTGTTTTTAATTCATTTTTATTGTTAGACTTATTGGGGTGGCATCTGTTAACGAGGATTACATAGGTCTCAGGCATACAGTTCCACAGTGCATTGTCAACTTGATGTATAATAAGTTCACCACCTAATGTGCCTTCTCTTTCCATCCCCTTATATTTAGATTCCCATGTAGTTTTGAGGCAAGCAGCCAAGAGAGGCCCTTGCTCGTCTGAGACAAAGGAGAGTGTTGGGTTATTATTTCATGAAATAAAGGGGTATGAGTGTTCTTACCATAATGAGATCTAAAAGCAAAACAAAACAAACATACAGAAAGCCCAGGAAGGACATGGATCCTATTGGAGTCTTGTGTTAGTTGTGTCTTTTATTGTCTATATTCTGATGTTTTGACATCTGGGATCTTACTGACCCTTCCAGTGCTAGGCCAGTTCCTAGAAAGAGTAAACACCTAACCAGTGAGCTTGCTTTTCAAACACAAACCAACCAATGCAGAGCCATACCCCCACCACTTCCTTTATCAGGCTCTCATAATTGGGACCACTACCCACCTGTCTAACCACTACAGGGACAGGTAGAAGACAACCAGGGACAGCCCCTATGTCCCACTGAAATTATTCAAGCCATCCAATTCTAAACCTGCTTACCTTGCCTCTCTTGTTTCTTCCTGTGGAACCACAATAAAGTCTCCTGCTCACATTTCTCCTTTCTCTCTTTGTCTGTGACCAACCTCATGCGTTCTCCGGTGGTCCCCCAAGATGTGTGCCATGCCACCTCCTCTTGGGAACTGTGAGTAGCAAACTATCCTCAATGACAATTGTCTCCTGATATGTTGGCACTCTGTATCTCAAATTTTCCATTAATACACTATATTTTAAAGCAAGTCTGTAGATAGATTTTGGAGCCAGGCTTTACTTTGTTCAGGGTATTGAAATTTTTTTATCTTAGTAATTATGCTGATGGGGCAGCTCTGTCATTGGTAATTTTATCACTATGCAAACATGTTTAGGTGGTTTGTGGTGGATTATATTTTTCAAAGATGGGTGCAACACTATCTTCCATCTAATATGCTCTCCTTTATAATGTGACTTTCATACTGCTCCCACTTATTTCCTCCCCTTGAATCTTGAGATTGTGGCAGAACTGATGCAATAGGACTTCTGAGGCTAGGTCATTAAAGGAAATACAGCTTCTGTCTGATTCTTCTGCAGAACACTCATTCTAAGAACCCAGCTACCATACTGTGGGGAAGCTCAAGCAGCCCATGAAGAGCACTATGTAGAGAGTAACCAAAGCTTCCAGCCTACCACCTTGCCAGAGTTCCCAATCAACAGAGAGAGCCACCCTGCCAGCCTTGTGAGCGTACCATCTCGGAAGTGAATCCTACAGGTGAGGTGTCCCAGGCATCAGCTGAGTGGAACAGAGTTCTTGCTGAGCCCTGACAAAACTGCAGATTCCTGTGCTCAATAATATTTGTTGTTTTAAGCCAATTAGCTGTGGAGATAGTTTATAATGCAGCATTATATATTTGCAATACCCCATCAAAAAGGCTCCTTTCAGCCCACACTAAAACACGCAGGAGATTTATGAAAATTGCCAACATGTCTGGGCCTAGGGTTGAGGCAAATTTGCTAAACCAAAATCCCACTTCTAGATATTTGGATTTAAGTGGTTTTTGGTGGGGCTCCAGTGAGCCTAATGAGCAGCCAGGTGGTCCTAATGTGCCTGCACCTAGAATAATTAAATTAAAAACTATGAGGTTGGAACGTAGGCATCTGCTTATTTTAAAGCTCTTTAGGCAACTCAAATATATAGCCAAAGATGAGAACCTTGCAGCTAAATTATCTACAAGAAAATGTCTGAGCAGTGCTTATCAAAGTTTAATATGCATACCAGTCACCAGAGGATCTTGTTAACAATGCAGATTCTGATTTAATAATTCTGAAGTGAGGTCCCAGGTCTGCATCTGTCAAGTTTTCACAGAAGCCAATGTTGCTGGTCCCAGGACTACCCTTGGAGCAGCTGGTAGTTAAAACATCTATGAAAGAGTGAAACAAATACCTGTGTGAAGTGTCTCCCATTGCTTATTAGCATCTGCCTAAGGACCTCACATTGGTCCCCAGGCCAAAACAAAACAAAAAAAGCAAGTGCTGATGAGCAGCTTGGGAATTCAGTGGTTGCCAACTCAGAGGTTCCAGTGAATGGAGAAGTAACCTCCTGGTCTCTGGGTTTGGAATCAAATAAAAATATCACCATCATGAAGTAGCACTAGGCTGGAATACGATAATCCGAAATGAGCCACTTCCCTGCTGGTATCAGAGCACCCAGGATCGTGATTTGCTGCAGAGGAGACTTTACACCTTGTAGCTTTTATGGTCCATAAATACTTGCTGTGAGGCAAAAACTGCTCAAAGCCACAGAGCTGGGTCTCCAGCCATTGATGTCTCTTCACCAGTTACCTTGCTGAGAAGCTAGAAGACAAATGCTTTCAAGTCCCGAACAGCATCCAAAGAATGCGTGAGTAAATGGCCCTGTTCAATTTTATTTTAGATTATGGATTAGAAGGCAAGTTTCCCCCATTCCCACAATGTCCCAACTCCAGAGGAACAAGGATCCAGCTCAACATGAGTAATGTTCTAGATCAGGGTCCAGATTATGACTGACAGCCCAAATCAGTTTACAAACTGTTCTTTCTATGGTCCTTGAGCTAAGACAGCTTTTACATTTATAAAGTTTGTAAACAAACAAAAACCAAAGATGAATACTTGTATATGGCAGAGACTGTATGCGACCACAAAGCCTAAAATATTTATTATCTGCCCCTTTAATGAAAACATTTGCTAACTGCTGTTTTAGATTAAAAAGTCAAATGCCCTTTTAACTGCCTTCCCTGCCACTGGAAGAATAGGGATCTTCCAGGCATGTATTTTCACGCGTCAACAGGAGGGCTACCCATGAGAATGCTAGAATAATCCCTGAACACATCATCATGCACAGGTGATCTAGCAATAGAGATCTAGGAGAGAAAAATTTCTATTCTTTAAGTGTACAGAAACCAAGAAGTGAATGTGTTTTGTCATAATATAATACTGCGTTTCTTAGTTCTTTTGTATATTCATATTTTTCACTCCTCTATTTTATATTGCCTGTTTCCCCTCTCCTGTTCTGTCATTTTAACTCAGGGGGCTCAGTTTTCTTTTTTTATGCTGAAGAAATCATTTCTTTAAGGTGGGGGAAGAGATGCAGGAAAAGTACTCTTTAACCAAATTGGATCTCATCCTATGAAACTTTGTTCTTAAAAAAAAAAAATAAATCCAACTGTGTCAATAAGGGTAGTCTAGCTGCTATACAACATATTTCCCAATCCTTCATGGCTCACTACAATAGTATGATTCTTGTTCATAAAAAGGCAAATGTGAATGTTTGCAGTCAGATTGCCTTCCTTGTCTGAGCAGCGTCTCAGAAATTTAGGATCCATCCAGCTTGAACACTGCCAGTCTCTGTACATGTCCTCAAGGATCTTCACAGAGTGGGTAGGAGGAGAGGACTTCTCTAGTCACACCAGCTACCCACCTAGGCCTGGTAGTGAGATGTCACTATCGTCACTATCGTCACATTCTTGTGGCCAAAATGAGTCACATGGCCCCACCCGGCTGCAAGAGAGCCTAGGAAACATAGTTTCTGGCTGGATGAATCTCATCATATAATGAATGTTGTGTGAAAGAAACCAGACACAAAATAGTAAATTTGGCATGCAGCAATTTATATAAAGGTTAACAAACAGGTAAAATCAATTCTATTCCATTAGAGGTTTAGATAATGGTTACTATTAAGTGGGTAGTAACTAGAAGGGACATGAGGGGGCTTCTGGAGTTCTAATTCTTTTTTCTGTTTTTTTCCTTGAGCTGATTTCTGAGAAGATAGATGTGTTCATTTTGTGAAAATCCCCTGGTCTGTGTACTTACGATTTTTGCACTTGTCAGTTTGTTTTATTTCATTTAAATATTTTATACTAAAAGAAGTGATACTAGACAGGATGTTGAGAAATAAAGAAAAAAATCAACCCCTGAACTCACTTTTAACTCTTTTACCGTGTGTAGGGTACTTTATTTCTCTTAACCTCAGTTTTCTCATGTATGAAAAAAGGGGTAATAGTAGTTACTTTGCTTGGGTTTATTTGAGAAACAGGGGTCATAGAAATACTTCTTAGAATATATTATACAATAGAAGAGATTATCAGCCGCTAGAGCCAGGGCATCTTTCTATATGAGATAGTTGGGAGAACACTGGAAGGCTGATCAGAAACAGAGAGAAAGATAAGAATGAGTGGGGTTCAAAGCAAATTTCTTTTGTAAGAATATTGACTTTAAGGATTCAAGGCTGATTCAGATTGTGTAAACATGCTTATAATAATCTAAGGGGAGAGAAACATATAGTACATAAAAATATAGAAAGTTTATATTATACATCATATTTCATTTTACTTATGTGGGTTTAACTGTAAACATTTGGCAGATATATATACACACAGAGCTTTGGGGTGGGGAGCGTGCATTAGGAGATGTGCATGATCTGTTCTCAGCTCCCCTCAGCTGTCTCCATGAGACCTCTCAGTGACAAGCATAATTCCAATGCCTAAAGAAACGATTACGTTCATACCCCACAGCCCCTAAGTGCATACCAACCACTCCATCACTCTTGGCCAGGTGGTAATGGTGAAATGGGCATCATTTCTGGTTCATGTATTAAAACTTGCAGAATTGGTAGGTGAGAGAAACTTTCTCTTTATAGAAACTTTCAGCCATTAAGTGACAAAGAACTACAGAATTAGAATAGCACCTTTTTGCAACTGCTAATGAATGAATGGTTTGGGGCATTGAACATCAATGGCTGCTAACATCACAAGAAGAGACAATCAGACCTGCGAGCATGTGCGTGCCTACTGATAGAAGAATGCAAGGCTATCTATGAAGTGTTCCTGACAAAAAGAAAATCAAACCTATCTGTGATCAAGCTTAGATCAAAAAAACAATTTACAGGAAATACAAGGGACAAAGAGACATTTTAAATTACACCACAGGGATGAAATCAACAAATTCTGAGGGCGACAAACTGCATGAACAAACAATCCAATTTCTTCAACAACTAAATCACAAGAAGTAAAAGAGAGAGAATGAAGAGAAGTCTTTGAATTAAAAAAAAAAATCGAAGAACATATCAATAAACTACCGTGTGTAGACATTATTTGGATCCTCATTTTTAGAAATGTTTTTAAAAATTAGGACATTTATGAGATAATTGGAAATATGAACATTGCCTGGAGATATGATGATATTAGGGAACTATTAATTTTATTTGTGTTCGAAAAGGTATTGTCATATTAAAAATAACCCTATCTTTTAAAGAGACATACTGAAAGGTATATAGATGAATAACATGTCAGACATGTGTCAGAATGAAAATGACATGTCAGATGTGTGTTTGAAAATGACACAGGAGTGAGAAAGTGGATGACAGGGTGGGCGGGAACAGTGATGGCCAATGGCTGTTGAGTGATGGATACATAGGAGTGTGGTTCATTATTCCACTGTGTTGCTTTTGTATTTGTTCAAAGTTCTTTACAATGAAAAGGCAAATACAAAACATAAGAAAACCACTGAAAACCTTATAATATGGAATCAGTGTCTTGAAGAAAATCCTGTAGACAATAATGGCTTCTATGTTTTAAGAAGCACTTTGTCACTCATGCTCTTGGCACAAAAGATAATATCGATGTCATCACTGATAAAATGCATTCAAAAGTGATTCAGAATTAAACTTGAAATGTGAAGACATCTTAAGAATACTTTAAACAATTTTTCCTGTATACTTTTTCCTAATGCATGGAAGTGATAGATGATAAAAAAAATATGCTTAAATGAATCTAATCTAAGAGGGATAAAAATTCAAAAGGGATAAAAATTCCCTTTTATTAGGATAAAATATTCTAACTGATAGAATGCATCATGTATAAGTTGGAATTGGTGTTTTTTCTTGAGTGGTACATAAAATAATAGTGTGTTATTAATGACTTTTTGGTTTGGATGAAATATAAAACTTCCTCTAGTAGTCTAGATGATTTGCTCATGTGACAGATGGGGAAAGAAACTGGTTTAATTGATTAATTGGCAAATGTTCCCATACTATTTTTACTTGGCAATTTAATAGTTTTTAAGTGTTTCTCTTGTTGGTTACTGATTTGAGTATGCACAATTTTCTTTCCTAAAGTCTGGTCAAGCTTGGAAGGTTTTGAAGGACTCTACAGTGGCAAACTTGGTGGCAGCTTTCACATAGATTCTTATCATTTCTCTTGTTTAACCACTTAAAATAGGAGAAGAAAATATAAGAAAAGATGGTTGGTGTCACCTAAGAATTCCAATTCTATAGAGGTAAGTTTTGAAGTATATGCATTAGTTATAACAGAAATCTGGGGGTACTGGCCTGGCTAGTAGGAGACATACAGCTGTCGGAGCTGACAAGGTCATCTAATTCCCTATCATCATTTTACGAGTGTGAAAAATGTGCTCAGATTTTCCAAGGTTAAACAGTAAGCTAGATCATGGCTAGAAATTGTGTCTCCTGGATTCTAAGATTCTAATCTAAAAAAACATGCTTCTAAGGTTCCCTAGAAGCACAGCCTAGATGGACATTTTTGTGAAAGTGATTTGTCTGGGGAGAATTCTCAGGAGAAAAGATGTGAGTGAAGCAGGACAGAACAGGAAATAAAAAATAAGCAAAGATGTTATTTCAGGTGTAGACGAGCTTCAGCCTCATCCCATGAGAAGTGCTAGAGCACAGATTCACCTTGGTCTGACCTTGAGGCAAGAGGGCTGGCCTTTTCTTTCTGCTCCTTTTTAAATTTAACTAATTGCAGTGACATTGGTTAATAAAATTATATAGGTTTCAAGTGTACAATTTTATCATACATCATATGTATATTGCATTGTGTCTAATCTCCTTCTCTTACCATGTATTTGACCCTGTTTATCCTTTTCTGAACCCCATGTTAGTTATTGGCTGTGGACAGTTGGGGACTGGGCAGCCATGGTGCCCTTTTGTTATAGGCTAAATTATATGTCCCCCTGCCCCTCACCAAATACTATGTTAAAGTCCTAACCCTCAGTATCTCAAAAAGTGATTTTATTTGCAGATAGCATCTTTAAAGAGGTAACTAAGCTAAAATGAGGTCCTTAGGGTGGGCTCTAATCCAATATGACTGGTCTCATTATAAAAAGAGGGAATTTGGGATCACACACACACACACACACACACACACACACACACACACATAGAAGGAAGACCATGGAAGACACTAGAAGAAGATGATCATATATAATCCAAGGAGAGAGGCCTCAGAACGAAATAAACGCTGCTGATACCTTGATCTTCAAATTCCAGGTTCCAGAACTGTGAGGAGATAAATTTCTGTTGTTTGAGCCCTGCAGTTTGTGGTATTCTGTTATGTCAGCTCTAGCAAAAAAGTGCACCTTTGACCAAGGGCAGTTTTCTGGAGAAGGGAGCAGCTGTGCATGGTATTATCCAACAGCACTGCCAGCAGCTGGGGGATGAACACCCTGTTGGGTAAAGGGATCCACTATGGAAGGTTATGGAGCAGTACCGAGAGACCTCTTAAGAGGGTGTCTGTAAGCTTTTAGAAACCAGCATTTATTTAGCTTCTGCTATGAGTGATTCCCAGAGGACACAGAGAGAGAAGGGAGAGGGCATGGTTTACTTGATTGCTGTGGTCTTGCAGCACGATGCTTTTAGTTTTTTCCCAAAACAGAAATGAAAGGCAGATGAAGGCTGATATGAAGCTTAGAAGAAGAAAAAAAGAGTATGACTTTTAAAAAAAAAATTAGGAAATAGCAGAACCTACTGGGTAGAGAGGGGCTTCTAGAACAATCTACTACCTCTCTTCAGATCACCAAATGAAGTATGAATCATATTAATGACACGAGTTGGGCATTATGGGGCAGAATTGCCTTTCCTCATTACCATAATCCACTCTTTCTCCTAATGTTTCTACAACATGTTTTACTCTTGCCTGCTGGGTGAGAAATTTTTTTTTTTTTTTTGAAACTGGGATACAGTTTATTAATAATTCTTGATATGTGTAACAGTATTTCTATGTTAAAGTGTACCTTAAACAAATCAATGATTCTTTTTTTTTTCATTTTTATTGTTAGACTTATTTTTAAAGAAAGCAAATTAAATTATAGCTGACGTTGAAGTTGATTTTTTCATTCATTCACTTTCTGTACTTAATAAAGCGAAGGAAAGGTTATTGATTAGAAAACTTCTGCAGGATACTTTATGAGCAGGGTAGTGAAATATAATTCTTCTTAATAGTCAGAAAGCTGGCTACCTCAGACCTGCAGTGTGATTATCCTTAGGAAACAGAACTCACCTTTTCAAGAATTTACTCCCTTTTACTTTCCAGGAGCTGTACTAAATTGCTACTAAGCAAGAAAAATTTCTTCCATAATTTGGGTAGCATATTTTCAAACAAGATCACATAAACCTTGGTGCAACAAGGAAGCTTTCATCACTTGATATAGCGAGGCCATTAGAAAAGAGAAAATAGTTATGCTGCTCGAGTCGAGAAGAATACTAAATGGCTACACCAAACAGAGTTGAGTCTTCCTATGTGTGCATAAAATAGGCAGAATTCTAAAACTTTCCATAGGTGTACAGAGGTGGATTACTGCAAAGCAAATGGAACTTAAGTTTAGGGGCCCCTCACTTACACAATCACTTCCAAGGCTGTGTACCAAATGTTGTGGTTATTGAAGTTTTCTATCTCTTTCTTCTAAAATGGACCCCAACTCTGAATCATGTCATGATTATGTAATAATTTTAAGTACTTTCATTGCTTCTCAACCTTTTGGCTAAGATCAAGTGTAATTTTAAATACTTTCAATATCTGTAAGCACAAATAAAGGTCTAAAGTATTTGGATAAGATACAGATATCGAGTGACATTTTTTCCATGGGACTTTAACAAGTTTTTATGTGAAGCATAATAAATCCAGAAAGAAAAATTCTTACTAAAGTTGAGTCTGGAAGGGGTGTCCTTTATCTGAATATTCTCAATCTTGGCCAAAATCTTGATTCTTATCTTAACACAGGGGTCATCTTATCTAGGTATCCATGTAGAAACATACATATAATGGTTCATTGACACATGGATTGTTGTCTTGAATGAGAAATCTGTGCCTTATGTTGACTAAACATACATGTCACTAAATAGAAAAATCATATAGTGGGTTCTGAGAGGCATCTCTAGTCTTTATCTTAAGGGTAAGAGACATACTCCGGGGTTGAACTGAACGTTCTTGTGCATTTCCTGGTCTCATAGATCTTGTCTGCTCTGGAACATCTGCTTTGCACAGCTTTTTGTCCATGCTGGGGTTGCTCCTGTGGCTCTAAGAAAGACTAATTGTACAGATGGTAACCCAGCTCTGTGTCTGCTTTCTCTTTTTGGAGACAACGGTTCTTTTCTGAAGCTATTATCTCAGTGTATGATGTGGTAAAGACACTCTGCCAGGAACAATTTCTGCTACCTTCAGACTGAATAGAAAACAAACAAACAAACATACGTTTGTACAGAACTTGAAGCCTCCTGGGCATTAATATTAAATACCTTACAAGACACATTGGCTCAAGGTGTCTTGGTCATCAGTCCAATGTACCATGTCTAAGGGTGGCCTGCTTTTCATACCATGGTGATCACCTGAAACTAATATAAAATTGTATGTTAGCTATATTTTAATAAATATCTTTTTAAAAATTTTTAAAAAGAATGCATAATTTAAACTCTAGCAGGAGTGTCCAAACTTTTGGTTTCCCTGGGACACATAGGAAGAAGAATTGGGCCACACATAAAACACACTAATACTCATGAGAGTTAATGAGCTTTTAAAAAGGTCCATGCATAATTTTCATAATGTTTTAAGAAAGTTTATGAATTTGTGTTGGGCCGCATTCAAAGCTGCCTTGGGCTGCATGTGGTCCCAGGCTGCAGGTTGGACCAGCTTGCAATGGATGATGCCAAATGGTCAACAGACCTACAAAAAGATGCAAATTCACCAGTTATCTAGGAAATGCAAATTAATCTAACAAAGAGACATTATACCCTTCAGATTGGAAAGCTGTAGAACAGAGCTATAGCATCAGTGTAACCCTGGGGAGAAGCATAATCTCCTATGTTGCTGATGGAAATATGAAGTGCACCAGGCTTCCTGACAGGCAGCTTGAAGATTATTAATAGGGTCACAAAATAGAACAGAAGTCCCTCATCTTTTCATGCTTCTTTCCACTTCTATGAACTAATACGCAATAACACTATGAATGCACTCACTCATAGATTATTCCCTCCACTCAACGGGAAGTGAAATAAGACGGCTGGAGAATTATGAACTTTGTGTGCCTTTAGCAAATCTCGTCTCGTGGCTGTGGCTGATGGTGCTCGTGTGGGACACCGAGAGATGAAATGAAAATGAGAGGCAGTTGAGGAATGGGGATTGACAGTTCCTCCCTGGGGAAAGCCCTCTGACCTTGATTTGACAAATTTCCTGTGTAAAAGCCCCCAAATTAGGTTATCTGCAAAGTCCTTCTCTGGGCAAAGTCCTTTCGGAGGAGTCTCTCCTAGCCATAATTTAACAGTGTCCTGTGTTTTCTTCTGGGTCAAACAGGCTCTGAGCCTTGGAACACCCCTATCCCCACCTTTCCTAGAAATGTCATTGATTTTCAGCATGGTTAATAAAACACAGAGATAAAAGGCCCACTTTTCTTTTTAATGATAGATATGACTAATTAGCTATAAATGTCAAGTATCCACAACTTAATTAATTCCAGTTTATTTAACTACTATAATTAGATTTTTTCCTAAACAAAGCAGCAGTCTGTTTTCTAAGGTCATAGATTAATAATGCCACTATGAACAAGGCTGAAAAGATCTGCTCTTTTGATGAAAAGTAACTGATGGTTGTTGCCTGTGGGGGAAATTACCACACAAAATAAAAAAAAAATAATTGGCAGGCTGATTAATAGAGTTTGTTTGAAAGGTATACATAATACATCTTTGATTAATAGCACCAAACGAACACTTGAAATTAAACCTTTAAAATGTTTTAGAGACTTTTCATTATAATGAGAAGATTAAAAAAATCCAACAGCAGTTTGAGTCAGATGGACCAAAGAGAGGCCAAAATTCCAATTAGTGAGAAATGTCTCTTTTGCTTTAGAAAAAGCAACTTCAATGGGCATGTTCTATTATATAAGCCAAATTCTCCAGGACATAATCTGGATAGAGAGATTTTTAATCAAGGAAGGGTTAACTTGTTTACCTTAAAAGAGAGCTTTAGAAAATTTAAAGAGGCTGGTAGAGGCATCTGGTAGTGGGGAGGGGGTTCTCAGGGATTCGAAAACAAGTGAAAGAAGGGGAGACCCGAACATCGTGGATGGCAGCAGCATGACTGCAAAAGCCAGGAGAAATTCCCCAGGGAGTGAGTGTAGTCAAAGAACTGAAAACAGATGTCTATTATTCAATGTTAATTAATTTGTTTTCTGGCTTTCTTCTCTCACCATTCCATCCCCTCCCAAATTCAATTAAAGTCTTCCAAATGGAATTGGCTTGTGCAGTGGTGTGTTTGGGGGAAAGATGGAGGCAGGCTGTATCTAGTATGGGCTGAAGACATGAAGATGGCAGCGGTGGGAGTCAGGAGGCGATGGGAGCCATAGGCAGCTGTGGAAAGGAGAAGCATATGGCAGAGAGGACCACTTCAATAGAAAGAATGCCTCCTTCCCAGGGATCGGCCAGGATCTGGACCTCTGCCAGTACATGGCACAGGCACAGGACTGTCATCATACCTCTTCATTGGCACAGTACTTTTATTTGCCAGATTTTGGAATGTGTTGATTCACTTCCATCCTCCAATGGTTTCCAATTAATTTTTAAATGATTATGAACTCATGTATTTAAGCGTATTTGTTAAGTTTCAAACACTTACAGTTATTATCTTCTTAGTGCTCAGATTGTCCCAACTCTGGTCCAAGGGAGCCTCTTGAAATTGCACTAGCCAATTTTGCATGTGAAGAAAAAGAGCAACTTTATGAAGGAAGAAATTCATGAGTATCAAGGCAGTAAACACTTGGGTGACCTTATTTTTCGGCAAACTGTAATTCTTCTGGCTATGTCTCATCAGATCTTTTCTTCATCTCTGTTTTGTAGAAAACTAGATCACTTGACCTTAGCTCAAGTATCTTATTAGACTTAAAGGAAAAACCATGACTCACTCTCCTTTATGTGTATTTAAGTGCTCACAAAAGACCCAACCTGTGCCAAGCAATTCTGCCTTCTCTGGTGGCCAGAATTTTGACTCTCATTTTCTAATATGTTACATCATTTGGGAAAGCAGTCATGATGATGATATTCTCAACTTGGCATAGACTGTAAGATCCAAATGTGAGTTGACACGCCAGGTTAACTTGGGCGAGGTGTCAACACTAAACGCGACCATGAAGGTATCCAGTGTTCAATAGTTTGGGTAATGCTTTCTTCCTGAATCGCCTTGCTGTGATGGACATACTGTCTAAGAGAACCGCATCCCTCCTGGGAGTCTCCCAGCAGAGGTAATTGTGTTCATGGCCCATGACCAGAGTGGGCAAATGAGATGCCACTGTTGATGGCATCGCTGACCATCCTCTAACTACGATTAAAATGGTAATAGCAGAGTGGTATTTCTCCCTCACTACTCCATCTGTTTATCATGTAGCCACCAGGGCTGCATTCTGAGATATCAAAGATAAGTCATGTTTCAAGTTTCCAGAAACTTCCCCTTCCAACTCTTTTTGGATTCTCAGGAAGGGTATCTATCTGCTATACCCACTTTCCCAGATGCTCCAGGGCCAATGATTCTTTTTGAGGCAGATTTTCTGTGGGCTGCTTTTTTTGAAAGGATCAGGTCAAGGCCCCAAAGAACACAGGGGTCATTAGTGGAGACAGTGACTTCTGTTCTAATCTTTTTTCCCTGTGGCCTGTTCAATGTGCACCACAATGGCCTGGAATGAAGACAAGAGACCATTTGAAAAATTCTCTCCTCCTTCATGTAGAAAGTACAGAATCAGACAAATTGAATCTTGGCTCTAGCATTTGTTAATTATATGGACTTGAACATGGTCTGATGTTGGGTTCTTTCTGAAGCAGATTCTGAGAAAACGTTTACTTGGGCGGTGATTCGTGGATTCTCGGATTTCCAGAGCTGGTATTGGAATGGGGAAATAAGGCCGGGAAGGGAAGGATAGCTTTACAAGATATATTAATGAGCAATTCACCGCTGTGGGCAATGGGATCTTCTTTCCCTGGAGACTTCTGGGAGGCTGTGTAGAGCATGCCTCAGTGTTGTCCCCCACGACCAGAGAAGAACCAGACACCTATCTATGGGATGACGGATGCCTACTCACAGGGGAGTTAACATGCCAGCATTTCTGTTCTGCTCTGTGTGAACTGAACTCGCTTCTGCAGCCAGAGAAAACCAAGAAAAAGGTAACAGTTGCTTGTTATAAGAAGCCATTGGCCTGCAGGTAAGTGCATGCAAACATGTTATGCAAGATCTCTAAGCCTTGGTTTCCATAAGTGAAAAAATAGAGATAAATACTAGCTATTTCTCAGGGTCCCTCTGAAGGTTAAAAAACTGATGTGAAGGGTAACTGCTTGGCATATGGCACTTAAAGTAGGCACCAGATGAGTATTTTTTTCTTCCTTTTTTATATTTTACTTTTTTGTCAATACTCTATAGCCATGACAGCAAGCATACAATCTAGCAAACAGGTTCTATGCTTTACAGAATTAGGTAGTAGGAGGAAGTGGGGTGGGAGCAGTGGGTAGACACTGGGCCCAGCAATGTTGACAAACAGGAATAAAAGTATCAAATACAATATTGTATAATTGTCCATGGGGATGCTTAAATATATTTTCATGGAAATAGAAGATTTCCGCAGTTTCTTCACAAAGTTTTCCCAATGGCATCTCTTTAGTGTAATATACAATGTGTTTCAGAAGCTATATTACTGCCTAGCACTTTACAATGGAATGTTTGTTTTGGGATCAAGCAGCAGAACATGAATAATTGATCTCAATATATCTCCTTCCATTCTTCAAAAACTAAGTACTTTTTGTCATTAACTCAACACATCCCACATTTCCATTTAGGAAGAGAAATCATTCTTGTTGCTGCCTTCATTTTAGAGTTGGGGAAATGAAGAGGTCTAGAGGTACATTCTTTTAAGTGGTGTATGAACATACCCTAGAAAATCAGATTCCAGTAGCACACCGCCTGGTTCTTATGAAATTGTAATATCCAGAGCTTCATAATAGAAAATGAGAACATTATTCTCTGTTTCTAAAATTGGCCCTTGTTAAAGGAGTTAAACAGGCTTTGCATCTTCCCTTGGCAAGATGTAAAGCAGAGCAGCTTGCATGTGTTTGTGGGTAGGTGGGGCGGTGCTACCTCTTCTTTGTTTTTTTCTGTTTTTGTTACATGAACATGTGGTTTGAGTATATGTGTGTGTGTGTGTGTGCATGTGTGTGTGCGTGTGTGCATGTGTGTGTGCGTGTGTATGTGTTTGGTGAATGGGCAGGGACAGACAACAATGGATCAGAGACCTAGCCCACCATGTCTCTTTTTATTCTTACCTCGAGCTTAATGTGTCAGTCAGGAGAGGACAGGCTATGCCAAAATAACAAACAGGCCCTAAAAGTCAACGGCTCACACAAACAAAGTTTGATATTTTGCTCCTTCTATGTATCCATCAGGGGTCAACAGGGAACTGCTCCCAGGGGCCTTTGGGTCTGTGTACTTACCCTCCCTGTCCAGACCCAGCCAATCAACAGCCATTATCTGCAATGTTTCTGGGAACTGTGGAAGAAGGAAGAGAGAACCCTGGATGGTTTCCCATCAACAACTAAATGTTCCACCTGGAAGTAACATCACGTGTACTCATAGCTTATTGAGCAGAATTGGTGATGGTTCCGCATCAACCACAGGGCTCTAGGCACTATGCTAACTTGTGCCCAGCAGAGAAAGAGAATTGGAATATGTGTTGAACAGCAGTAATGATCACCACAACTGGAATTTTGGCCAGACACCTTAGGGTCCTTATTACTTTCCTGATTTATATAGAAATACCCCCACCTAAAAGACATATTACCACTGTCTTCAAGATGTAAAGTTTCCATCATTTATTTCTAGATCAGCTCGGTCCAACAGAACTTTCTGTAGTAATGGAAATGTTTTCTGATTTGTCCAATATGGTAGCCCCTAGCCATATATAGTTATTGAGCCCTTGAAATGTGGCTAGGGTGACTGAGGAACTGATTTTTTAAATTTTTATTTAACTTTAATTAATTTAAGTTTAAATGTATGTAGCCACTGGCAGCTAGCATATTGACCAACATAATTCTAGACCACTGAAGTCACATCATGGATTTGTGCTTTTGTTCATCAGCAATAATAACAATAACATTACCTACTCCCTATATTTGTATTGCATTCTATAATTTTCAAAATACTTTTATACATACCACTCATCTCATATGTTTCTACTAATATTCCCAGGAGATGCATAAGGAAGGTAATATTATAATAGCCACTTTATAGATATGACAACAAGATTCAGAGAGTTTAAGTGATTTGCTCACAATAATGGCACAATTAGTGGCACTGAAACTAAACACCAAGTCCCAGGGCAGAGGTGTGTCTTGTTTGACATTATACACCCTGCCCAGCACTATGCTTGCTCCTCAGAATAACTCACCAAACACTGCAAACTTCTAAGAACATCAAAGAAAAACATTTCTCTTTCCTTTGATGCAGTTATTTTCATAATCATTTCCATAGCACTTCCTTTTAATATTACATCAATCATAGACTAAGCTTATATTAATCATATTCTATCTTGAATTGGTATCAGTCCATTTCATGTGTTAATTTTTTATTTATTTTTTAATCTTTATTAAATTTATTGGAGTGACACTGGTTAGTAAAATTATGTAGGTTCAAGTGTACACTTCTCTAACACATTATCTATATATCGCATTTTGTGTTCACCACCCCAAGTAACTTCTCCTTCCATCACCATATATTTAACCCCATTTATTCTATTCTTCCACCCTCCCTTTCTCTTACCCTCTAGTAACCATGAAACTGTTGTCTATGTCTATGAGTTTTTGTTTGTTGTTTGTCTTGTTCATTTATCGCTTTCAGTTTTGTATCTCACATTCATATGAATGAAATCATATGGTTCTCGAGTTTTTCTGTCAGACTTATTTCTTTTAGCATGATAATTTCAAGATCATTTTATTGCAGATTGGCAGTATTTCATCTTTTCTTATGGCTGACTAATATTCCATTGTGTATACGTACCACATTTTCTATATCCAATCATCTATCAAAGGACATTTTAGTTGTTTCCATATCTTGGCCATTATAAATAATGTTGCAATAAAAATAGGGGTACATAAATTGTTTTTAGACTTTTGGGGTAGATACCCAGAAAAGGGATTGCTAGGATGTATGGTAATTCTATTCTTAATTTTTTGAGGAACCTCCATAGTATTTTCCATAGTGGTTGTACCAATTTGCATTCCCACCAGTAGCGTATGAGGGTTCCTTTTCCTCCACAGCCTCTCTAACACTTATTATTTTGTCTTGTGGATAATAGCTATTCTAACAGGTATGAGGTTGTATTTCATTGGATTTTGATTTGTATTTTTTTAATAGCTAGTGAAGTGGAGCACTTTTTCATATATCTGTTGCCATTTGTATGTCTTTTGGGGAGAAGTACATTCAGGTCCTCCACCCATTTTTTAATTTGGGTTGTTTGTTTTTGGTTGTTGAGCTGTATGAGTTCTTTATATATTTTAGATATTAGCCTCTTATCAGAGGTGGTGCTTGCAAATATCTTCTCCCATTTGGTTGGTTGCCTCTTTTATTTTTTTTTAAACTCAATTAAGTTGTGAGGTCCTTAAATTTAGGAACATGTCTTCCTTTGGTAACTTCCTCAGTGCCTGGTAGAGTGATCATTGTCCAGTCTGCCTGAGAGTTAGGAATTTTTCAGGGTTAAGAACTTTTCGTGTCTAAACCAAGACAGTCCCAAGCACACTGGAATAGCTGGTCACCCAGTGCCCCACACAAGGGTGAGTTCAAAGGTTGAGAGCTGAATTGAATATCAAAACAGCAAAAATGTGTTTCAATCACAACTTTTACCATAGTCACTGAACATGGTAGGTACTCCAGAAAATGATTTATTTTAATTTTAGGACAAAAATAAAGGATAATAAAGTTTGCATATGCTTCCTTATATTCAACTAGCAAACTAAGAAAATGGATTTTTAAGAAAATCTATGATGTCAGAACACCTTTTTTTATTCCATATCTTATATGACTGTTATTTCAAAGTCAAGAGTAAAGAGAAATTATGTATTGCTAATCTTGAATGCAGCGGGCATTGTTAATAGCATGTACATACGCATGTACATACACACAGAGACACAACAACCAAATGATGGGCCATTTTCAAAAGCTTCCATTGACTTTAGGTAAGTATTCTGAACTTCGAATGTTTATTTTCAAACTTTGATGTTTTTTCCCATTCCCTAAAATAACCACAACCTTCTATCTCTCTGTAGAACAAGGCCAAGCCCGTGCCTTGTAGATTTCCCAAGCCTCTACTTTTACAGGCAGGACCAGAGCTTTGATTTTGATCTGTGAATTTATATTGGGATGTGGGGGGGAGGTCACTCTCTATTGTGCCTTGATCCTTTGAATGCTTCAGTCGCTACAGCATATTGATTTACTCAATTTCTTCAAATGAAAAAGTGCCTTTTGAATAGCAATAAGGTAACTCTTTTCACACTTCCTGAATAACAATCTCCTTCTGTATTTGTGTGTAGAATAGCAATGTCTTGAATGTTTCTCTTTACAACAGGCAGCTTCACTGTATTCCACATCACTACCACCTATTGAACTTCATGACAACATCAGATGGCTTGCACTTTACTCAATATTTTAAAAATTTGGTTTTTTTAAAGTAGGGTTAAACTAATTTATGTAAATCAAATGCTTTGGCCACACAGCTGTAAGGATGTTGTGAAAGAGAGTTTATGCAATGTGAAGAGGGATTGGTCTAAGTGACTCACCCCTGCTCCCCAACATCTGAGAACCTATGAGTCTAGGTCTCCTTTAATTCTGCATTTTACTGATGAGTAATTTTAGAGTTTTGTCAATTTCATCTTGAGTGAGCCTATATTAGCAATGGCCCCTAATACTTCAGCTTTAGTTTAGACTTATTCCCACTGCAATGCCCAGAATAGGATCACAATTAGCAAATGTGTCACTCAGATGTACAGATGGACAGCTGTGATGAAGAAAATATCATGTTGCCTGGATTGCCTTCCATGATGTTGGTAGATGCAAAAATAGTTTCCTTAGGTTTTCTTGAATAAATACGGGATATAAATGTGGAGATGGAAAAGGGACTGGGAAGACTGTCAGGGCACCTATGGCCTAGGGCACATAGAAGATGCAACCAGAGTGAAATTTTCAAGCAAAATAAATCCAAGGAATGTAGAAAGTTGAATTGGGGAATAAAATTAAAACACACTGAAGAGGCCACATAGAAGAGTTTGGTATGAAACATTTGTAATCACGACTCAAATCTTCCTTTGAGATCAGCTGATGCCCCGGCTGAACACCAAACCAACTGAGACAGAATCACTGGGGTGGGACCCAAACATCATCATCATCATTATTTTGTAATTCTTCAGCTGATTTTAACATGCAGCCAAGTCTAAGGACCATGTCTGAGTAAGAGACCTTCACATTCTGAATTCCTTGAGAAGAGGCCATTAAGGGAAGCTTCAATGGTATGGTGAAAAGAACACCCCCTGGAGGTATATGTAGCCAGTTACGTTGTATATTCCAATTATGGAATTTGCTTCTAAGCTCAGAGCTCTATTTCTAATCCTCACAGCTATGGCATGAGATATTTGTGTTAGGTCCAATGAATGTACCTTTCCAAATTTCCTCAGATTCAAATGTTTCTCAGTGGAGCATTCTGCTGCCACCATCATTAAGTGATCTCTTGCTAATCCATGAATGTGTCTCACCAAACATGTCACTGTCCCCCTAACCTGGCAATGTGAAGACTGTACTTTCTAGGCTATCACCTTGGAACTTGCTGCCCCTCAACTCGTCTTCATTCTTGCTGTGACTTTGATTCTTTGCTGCTCTTGGGCATCTGTGCGCTGAGACTGAAAAGCTAGCTGTGTTTTCTTGTGGTAAATTAAGTAATCTACCACCTTGTATTTGCTTTTTTTCCATTCCTGTGTCACTTCCCTTTTCTCCTCACTCTCGCTGCTTTGGGATTGGACCCCTCAGTATAAGGTTAAGAGGAAGTTTTTCCACGTGTTTTATTTTCAAGGATAGCCAGGCTAAAATAGTATTATTATCCCAACAAATGCTGGTCTGTCAGTCTCCGAAGACTATGCTCTTTTCACTCTTTCCCCTCTCTTCTTCTGCTTCCTAGGAGGGAGCAGAACCACATCTTGACCCCTGACTTGTAGTATAATCTTAAGAATGTCTTTTTTAAGCCTCAATTTTCAGATCCATAGAAGAAAGGACTTGGACTATTGGATGTCCTTCAACTTCTGGATTACGTGGACCTCTTCAGCATCTGGGGAGGGCTATAGATTCTTACCTAGAATGATGTTACTAAATTCATAAAATAAAATACATAGGATTCCCAACAAAACACAACCCACAGTTACACTTGTTGAGATAATATATGTGCGTACATCTCACAAAATATTTGTCATACGGTAATATATGTGCGTCTTTATTTGTGTCTTAAATAGCAGCCTGTTTAATAATTATTAAAATATCTAACTTGTGATAATAATAAATACTATGTTGGGACACTTATGAGAAAACAACTCTGAAAGCAATGGGGCATGCAACTGTGGGTTCAGTAAGCCAGGTTCATAGTTTGAAAGAGGTCATGGTGGAGGTATTTAGACCATGGAAATGTGCAAACAGTACAGAGCACGGGTTTTTTCCCTCCAGAAAGCTAGTTGTTAAACATTTACCGGCAAATCCCTGATCACAACAGTTCTACGCAGGAGACAGTCTGATTCCAGATTTACAAGTGAGGAAACTTCAACTACTAAAATATAAGACTCAAGCAAAACCTGGGTGCCCTGACTCCTGAAGTAGGGCTCTTTGCATGACACCACACTGCCTCTCTATGCACACATTAGGAAATGCGTGCACACTTCAGCTCTCTTTTATCTCTCCCAGGCTGCCCAGCAGAAGTCGGTTTGAAAGGGGCCCATGCTTGGGGTTCTATGCCCCACCTTGTAAATTTCTCTGTCCAGTGAGGGCATGTGTACTTCTAATACCTAGGAGAAAGCAGTGGGAGCAGAGGATTTTTGTTGTTTTGTTTTTTTATGACCACAATTTGCAGTTTGTTGTAAAGCACTTCAGTTGCTTCTCAGTGTAGGATTTGCCTGTGTGTTTTTTCAGCATGATAACATTAATGAGGGACAGGGGACTAAGTCTGGGCAGAGGGCTGAGTCCAGCACCTGCTGGAGGTGGGAGCAGAAGCCCTGACCATTCAGGGATGAATTTACAGAAAAGTGGACTGAAAGCACAGCAGAAATTCTTCAAAACAATTCTCAGATAAGTTTATTTGATGAGCTGAGACAATTTAGCAGCTTCTGCACCGTGCATTCGTGCTCGTAAATCACCAGGATTTGCAGGCGTTGCAAGATGTCTCCTACTCTATGCAGTTAAAAAATGTACTCGCTGCAGTAGCATTAAAGATCTACTGCCCGTTATTTTGTTCGTGTACCTTGCATCTTAAGGGACAATTTGATTTTGACTGTTGTGGATTACTGACTACACACAAGTTTAAAAAGGTTAAATATCAAACCACTCCAAAAAGAGTCTTGGGGAAGCCATTTTCCCTAGAGTATACAATATACTCAGGACACTCTTGAAGACTTATATGTGTTCTTTTCACCTGTGAAACTGAGAGGCTTTAATGTTGAACCTAGGATGTGGATGTGAACCACCCGGAGAGAGTCAGAGATCCTGATGCCTGTGTCCTACCATCTCAGAGATTCTGGAGAAAGTGGGCTGGGCTGAGCTGGGCATTTGAATTTTTAAAAGTTCTCCTAGACACCTTCAGGCACAGGCAGGTTGAAAACCACTGTTCTGGAACCTTGCTTCTCCAAGTGCGATGGACCCATCGACCAGCAGCATCTGCCTCACCAGTGGCCTTGTTAGAAATGCAGAATTTCACCCCAGATACATCAAATCAGTCTGCATTTTAACAAGATCTCTGGATGATTCAATTGTGCAGCCAAAGTTGAGACTGTCTAGGGCCTAGAAAAGAAAGGCTAGAAGCTGATCTTGTGAAAAACACCGCCCATCTTCCTTAATTCAGGCGAGACATGGTTTTTCAGTCTCATTCCCCACATCGAATCAGGTGCCAGGTCCCGCTGACCTTCCTTTCTAATAAATCTCCCTTGTGTTTCACAAAGCTATCTCTCCTAGCCCCTTCCATCTTCCCTGAGGGCTACTGCTGAAATAAATGTTTTTATTACCTCTGCTCAAATAATTTCAATGGTTCCCATGATTTTGAATGTGCATTTCTCCGTCTGCCTCCAAGGCCGTCCTGCTTCTGGCTCCGCAGGACTTGTCTAACCTGATTTCCCCCATGTGTCTCTGCTTCCAGCTGGTCTTTTCACGAAGTCACAAGATGCCAGCCAATTCCTCTTTGCCTTGGCTCCTGAACAGCCATTCACTCCCTGTCTTGCCTCTGTCTCTCCAAACCTCATTCATCTTTCAAGGCCACTTCTTTGGCTCTGAATGCAGCTAGCACTCAACCTGAACCACTTAATTATTAGCTCCACATCTTCTCATATTGGTTACCAATTTTCATGCACCTAGAACCAATTGAGCATGTAGCTCTAAAACAGGACTAAATGTACCCTGGAGATAAATGCAGTGTCTCCCTGTTCAGAATAGGCCTGGGCTCCCCTCCCCATAAGAAGGCACCCCAATTGGTGCTGCCCCATTACCTATGATTAGGTTGACCAGACGTCCTGTTTTAAACAACGGTATTGTCCCATTTCAAATGGTACGTATGATCAACCTAGTCTCACTGGGCTAAATTCAAGGTGTCAGTAGGCTGACCATATGTACCACTTGAAATGGGGCAGTACTGTTTTTTTCTGTCCCATTTAAAAGAGGACATCTGGTCAGCCTACCTATGATTACCCTTTGCTCTCAGCACTCAGGTCAGGCCTGGTGGTTTTGCCTCCTCTATCAGACTACAGGCCCTCAGATTCAGTCCTGCAGCCTCTCTGGGTCCAGTATTGTCATCCCTCATTCAGCAGGTGGGTCCTGGTGCCCACTGTGGGCAGACCATCATGCTAGGTGGTGGTGGTGATGCAGGGACAAGGACAGTTCATGGAATAATTGTAACAATAGTTCCTGCCTGTTGAGGGATGGCTAAGCAGAGTGTGATTCTGTTTTATATATTATTTCTTTATTTTTAAAAAACATTTCACTGTAAAATAAAACATACAAACAAAACAAACACGGCAAGTACCCTTGTAAACACCACTCAGATCAAGGAACAAAGGTCACTGGTGACCCAAGAGCCTCCCAAGTGTCCATCCTAATCAGATCCTCTTGCTTCCTTTCCCCACAAAATAAACCCAGTATTTCATCAATTTTTTAGTGTGGTAAAACACAGAACATAGAGTTTACCATTTAAACCCTTTTTAAGTGTACAGCTCAGTGGCATTAAGAACATGCACATCTTGTACAACTATCAGCACTATCCGTCTCCAGAACTTTTTTGTCTTCCCCAGTTAAAATTCCGTACCCATCAAACAACACCCCAGCCCCCCTCTCCCCAGCCCCTAGCCACCACCATGGTGCTTTCTGTTCCTATGACTCTGGCTGCTCTACATACTTCACGAAAGTGGAATCATGTAGGATTTTCCTTCTGTGAATGGATTATTTCACTTTGTATAATGTCTTTAAGATTCTTCCATGTTTAGCATGTGTCAGAATTTCCTGCCTTTATAGGGTAAATAACATTCCATTCTATGTATACAGAGGATGCCAAAGAAAGAAAAAAACTGTATTAAAATTGCAGTACTCAATCCATGCCACATTCCGTTTATCCATTCATTCATCAATGGACACTTGGGTGGCTTCCACCTTTTGGCTATTGCGTATCATGCTGCTATAAACCTAAGTGTATAGATACGTATCCTGACGTTTACAGAAAACACTTTATTAATAGTTCTATCATCCAGTTGTACATATCCAAGCCCTTTCATTTGGACTCGACTACCCCTCACAATTTTATGTTTCCTTTAATTTTCTTTTAACCTACACTTCTAAAGTGCTATATTTTGTCCCAATAAGCCCGAAGCTGTATTATTACTGTCCTCATTATACAGATGCAGACTTCTGTGGTTTCTCAAGGCCAAATAACTAAAAGGTGATGAAGCCAGAATTAAGATACAAATATATGAATTCCTACAAGTGCTTTTTCAACTACACTGGCCATTCTTTATAACTTTAGGTTCATTACCTTAGTACAGCCATTTAAGACCCTGGACACACATTAGAGTCACCTGAGCAGCTTTAAAAACAAAACCATTAAAGGGTCTCACCCTAAACCAATTAAATTTCTTGCTTACAGGGCTCCAATATGTTTGAAAAGCCTTCCAAGGGATTCTAATAAGCCTCTAGGGTTGAGAAACACTGCATTAGCACCTTCTTCTAACTACCTGAGAAAGCCTGAGTATTATTTAATCAGCATGTACATTTCTGTTCAGGACCTCTAATTTAAAAACTTCAGGAAGTACCACCTGCCTATTGTAAGTTAGAAGAAAATAATCTCTATTAATGCCATCCTCCTGCACTTCAAATATGCCCCTGTATATTTGATAGACCTAAGAGTAGGCCTTCAGTTGTCATAGCAACAAGGCAGCTAGGAAAGGAATGACCCAATGCACTGCCCTGGAAGTCTTCACTCCTTGCTGCTGTCCTGCAGTGAGCCGAGCCTTTCTTCTCCCCATTCAAGCAAGTTATTGATTAATTGAGCCCTTACAGGGCAGATCCATGGGCACTGCTGTCTCAGGCTTGGCCTGCTGTGGTTGCCATGACCTCCACCTCACAGGGTACCAGCTGGGGCCAGGCAGGCACCCACTGGGTTGCAGCTGTCCCTGGAGGAGTTGCAATTCCAACTGCCTTCCCGTGAAGCAATAGACCGAAGTGCTCTTAATGAGGATAAGGTCATGTTTTATGGGATTTTGTGCAAAAACAGAAAAAAAAGTTAGCCTTAGTTTCCTAACATTTTCTGGTTGTCTTCTTTTTAAGTAGTCACGCTTCAAGGAGATGCATTCCACTAGCAAATTATTACTTACTGTGGTAAACTGTTTGCAAAAATAGCCAGAATAATTTCTCTTGCTGTATCCACATCCTTGTGTGATGTGACTTAGCGGCATCTTCCAGCAAGAGATGAAGACCTTGAGTCTGGGCTGCATTTGTGACGTGCGTGGCCATTACCGCAATGGCATTACAAGGTGGCAGGACTGGCAGTGTGCCTTGCATACTTCCTTTTGCTCCTTTCGGATTCTTTCTGCAGTTGAAGTGCCTCTGGACCAGCCAACTCAGTAGCTGACCACAGATGCATAAGGAAGCCCAGCCAAGACCAGAAGAGCCAACCAGCTGAGCCCTAGCCCCAGCAAACCCACAGAACAGTAAACCAAATAAGTGGTTACTGTTTTAAGCCACTAATTTTGGGGTGAGTTATTATGCAGAAAAAACAATGTGATGCATGCATATCCAGTAACATAGCAAAATCTTCATTTTCTATTGTTTATGTGACTTCAAACATTTCCTGAATAGATGACTACGCTGAGAAATTAATGGACTTTTAAAAATAATGTAGCACCCTAGGCCTTTTCTGATCTAGACAAACCAGTTCAGACTTGCTGAGGAGTTCTAGGAAAGATTCAAATTGGAAAACAAAACAAAAACAAACAAACAAAAACAACAACAATCCAGCTGGCAATGACCTAAATATACGAGAGAGGTTAAGTTGGGATTCACCAATACAGAAGTGAGGAGAAAAGCTGTGGAAGTGAATGAGAATTCCAAGAGACAAAGCATCTAAAGAAAAAAGACTATTCTTCCACATTTGTGTTAAGAGTGTATACATTTGGGGGGCAGGAAAAGAAGGAAACAGAATGTTGAAGGCGAAAAAGAGACAGTAGGATATGAGGATCTGGACAGAGTGACATCATGGACACTATTTCTGGTACTTCTTAAGGTTCACTGTTTACCATTTATTTATTTTGCTCCTTAAGTGCAATGGGTTCAATTAACTGTATTCTCAACTCATGGAACCTAAGTTTGTATGAGACTTTCTTGTTTTATGTCTTTACCCCCTTTTACTTCAGGCTCCATTTCCATTCATTTCACTGTTATTTCTGGAATTATCTTTGTGAATATCCAAAACAGTTGGAGGTACAGCTGGTGAGTAAAGTAAGTAACTGGTCAAGGCAATAATACTTGTTCCAACACCAGGTAAGTCCCCTCTTTTAATAATGGTCACTTATAACCTGTAATCGTTGTTTCACTCATCCAACATATATTTATAGAGCATTCCTCTCATGCCAGAAATATTCGAGGCATTCCGGAGTTGGCCGGGAGCAGGTAGACGTGGTTCTCATTCCCACAGACCTTAGGTGACAATGGAGCTGCATGATCAAACTGTAAACAGGTATAGCAACTGGATAGATTCAGAAAGTAAGCAAAACAGGAGCACGTGACTAGTGTGGAGTGGGATTTACTACGTTAGGGGGCATAGTCAGAGAAAGCCTCTCTGATGGATGGCAATAGAACTGAGACCCAAATGATAGAAAAAGAAACTATCATGGATTAAGCCAAAGAAAGAGCGTTCCAAGCAGACAAGTGCAAAGGCCTTGTAATTTAAAAACAACAACAACAAACAAACAAACAAACAAACAGGCTCAGTCAAAGAGCAGACAAGTTAGCCTGGTAGGCCTAGGTTGAGGGAGGGAGCAGGAGGAGAGGCAGTGGGAGTAGGCAGGGGTCCATGCTGCTGGCTGTGGTGGGTGATTTGGATTTTAAGCAAGTGCAGTAAAGAAGTCAAGGGACAAGGCCAGGCAGGAAAGCACCAAGATATGACTTATATTTTGGGAAAGCCTTTCGTCTGCTGTGTAGACATTGGGATTATGGGGGAGCAAGAGTGAGCACTGGGTGGCATTAGGAAACTGTTAGAACAATGTTAGGGAAACTGATGGGGCGCGGGGACATGGAGAGAAGAGGGTACATTTGGGAAATGGAAACTAGTAAACAGTGGAGGCGTTTTCAATGTACAGAACTCAGTATTATGAGCTTCTGAAATGAAACACGCCCTTAACACAAACATGCTATACATGCACAATGAAATAAATATGATGAAAAGTGAAATCTTCACCTCATTTTTTAAACTTAAGGGGTGAAACCTGGGCAGTTGATGTAAATATTCCAACTCTTCAAGTCCTTTGAAGACTATGATTTTTTTCCCCAAGAGACATGATTATGTTTGATAGTGGAAGTTTTACATTTTTCACTTACAGGCAGACTGAAATGGGGAATGATTTTTCTAGGTAGACTTCTCTCTCCCTGTCTTAGAGAAAGGAACGCTGCTCAGTGGTGGTGTTAGGGTGGAAATGCCGTGGGGTGATCTGAGTTGAGAGTGAGGTGCTCTCTGTGCTGACTGTGCAGGCAACTGAAAATACTGTCCACAGAGGGACCCCCCCCCCCCAACTTTACATGTGTTCTCTCTCCAGAGCTTGCTTCATGGCTAATTTGGTGTGATTTTGCATTATACTCCTTGAACTCGAGAAACAGCTTCTCTGATGGGATTAATACCATATAAAAATGTTGTGATTAAAACCCTTTCACTTGGACCCAACCTCACTTTTGTGATATGCCTGCCATAAAGCCTGAATAACTCTCATTATGAGAAAGCACCAAACAGACCCAAATCCAGGGACGACCAGCTTGTACTCTTGAAAATGTCAAGGTTATGAAAAACAAAAGCTGGGGAACTGTTTCAGATTAAGAGAGGCTAAAGAGAAATGTCAACTATGTGCAATGTTTGGTCTGAAAGCTGTTTCTGGATCAGGAAAAGAAAATGCTATAAAGAATATTATTGATAGAACTTGTACAATTTTTGATTCTATGGACTGTATAGTAGATAATATTGTACCAATGTAAAATATCCAGGATTTGATCATTGTGTTATAATTACATAAAAGAATGTCCTAGTTTTTAGGATATGTGGCTGAAGTATTTAAACATAAAAGGTTGTCATGTCTGAAATTCTGAAGTGGTTCAGCAAGAAAAAAAAAAAAAAAGACCAGGAAAAAATATAGAGACATGTGGCAAAACACATTTGCTAAATCTAGATAAAAGACAGGCAGGTGTTCATTGTTTAACTTTTAAAACTCACCTGTGAGTTTGAAATACATAGTTTAAATAAAATGCTTAAAATTTTTTAAAAAGCCATTTTACTTTACAAGTCACATCCTAGGCTTTAACTTATACCTCGGACAAAGGCCAAGATTAGGTCATTCTGATTATGACTACTCACACACGCAGAAACCGTACAGCACGAGAAGAAGTGAGTGCCCTGGAATCACAGCAGAAGGTTCTGGAATCGCTTCATCAAGAGCTGTGTCTGATGATGCCTCTTCTCCCACATATACAGCCCCAGTTCTGCCTTCTGCGTTTTTTTCGGGATCTTTCTGCTCTGTGTTTTTCTCCCCCCAGGACCTCTTTTAATGTCTGAGGTTCAGCTTTCCGCTTCCGGAATCGAGTCTGACTTCAGCTCCCCTGTTTGGAAAAGCCGACTGGGGCGAAGCCCTGTGGCCCACTTCAAGAAACACTGCGTGATGATGGACGTGCTGGTACGTGGAATGGGACTCCACGAAGGCGGTGCAGCCGGAAGTGATAGGGGGAAGAGAATGCAGGGAGTGGTGCTCAGAAGCTGCAGAAGCCTGGCCTGGCGTGCTGCTTTCCACAGCACTGCACTGGGAGCCAGGAGGGTGGGGTTGCAAACTTACCTGTTTGGGACTGAGCTCTGTGACCTTGGACTACTGCTCCCTTAACTCTCTGGGCTTCATTTTCCTCACCTGTAAAATGATTGCTGAGGTTCTCCTGGGTCTAAAATTGATTATAATGCTTCAAATTTTCCCATTCAAATCCGTCTGCCCAACACCCTAGGGTGCTGCAACCTGAGAAGTGTGCACAAGATGTGAAAGCATCGATTAATCAATGAGACATATTTTGAGCAGGTTCTATGTGTCCAGACCTGTTCACAGGGGTTAGAATTTAGAATCCTGAGGCAAGTAGATCTACTTTCAAATATTGGTTCTTCCTCTTCTTACTTGCTCTGGGAATTTGGGCAAATTATTTAACCTGCCTAAAACCTCAATTGATTCATCTGTAAAATGGGAACTATAGTGGTACTTACTCTTAAGGTTATTGAGAAGATTAAATGAGAAAATGCATATAGCTCCACACAATAAATGTCCATTAAAATAGTATTTCTAAATACTATTAATAATAATAGAATATTATTATTGTGTGACACACCCAATAAGAAAAATCCCTTTCATTCAGAATGTTCTTATTGAAGTTCTATGACTGAAGTTCATTTAACAACTGGACAAGAGTACAGAAAGGCAAGACCTTTAGTGACAAAAACTTATGGCAGAGATAAACACAATTTTAGTAAATGAAAGAGAATGGCCAGTTCAGGCTGGGACTTAACTTATTCCTGGCTTAAATATATCAAAGTACTATTAAGTATGAAACAATTTAAAATATGTGCATTACATATAATCTTTTTATTTTTAGAATGCAGAATTAATACCTAGATACAGCTAATTTGTAAAAATCATTTTAAGTAACACATATTTAGGAAAGGTCTTCGGTATTGTCCCACTCTTGTCCTCTGATACGATCACTATTATCAGCTGGGATGAATTTGTTAAAGCATTTGTTCTTTTATTCATTTTTGTTTAAATATTCTAAAGCTACAAAATCCTGTGGTCAATATGAGCAAAAACCCGGTCAGCCAGGGAATAGGACCTCGGTAATGCCAACTGCAGATTTTCTTAAATCAGTGGTATTTTCAGAATACCAATGTGACATTTCCTTATGGTCGTCATTGTAATCATTGTGACAATAAGGAAATGTCACAAAATAACAGTGTGTGACTGTTACACTTACTAGTTTTTCCTTTTCTCAATATAAAACACCTTGTTCCTTTAATGCTTGCTGATTGAAAATTTGCCTCGAAATACTGCTCATGAGCTCTCTTTTGGTAGCATTTATCTAGTATAGCCTTTATATCCACTTATTTTCAACCTTTCGACACGGTCATAGTATAGATACATCTCTCGTGAATAACATAGAATTGGTCCTGTTCAATTTGAGTGTTGTTGTTTTTTTCAGTTCTGTGATCTCTTTTTGTACAATTGTTCTGAGTGTTCTCACTCACTCTATTCTCTCCTAAAATTCTTAAAACTTTTTGTCTTGCCCTGGATCTGGCAGAATTCTTCACCTTAGTCTTCCAGTCCACTGATTTATGTTACATCAATGTCTATTTTGCTATTCAGCCTATTATTTAGTTTTTAATTTCAACAGTTCATGTTAAAGTGTTTTAGATCTCCGATTTTTTTTTTGTGGCTACAATATTCTCTTAGATTTATCTGAGAATAGAGATTATAATCATTCTAAAATCGTCTTCTGTTTGCCAAATAAACCTTATTTCTTAGTTGCTACCATGTTGTTTGCCCTGATTTTCTATTGACCTGACTCTCAGAATATTGTCTGTGTGCCATAGCCCCCCATTAATGACTATGTAGGATGAAGGGGATCTGTTTCTCTCCAGGTTTGGGAGAGGAGGGTAAGAGGAGCATGCCATCTTCTGGACATGAGTCATTTCTAATACTACTGGTGGTCACCATCTTCCTGAGTATTGTCCTGCCTTTTCCACACAGATTCCAAATTCAGTTCTTCTGTTCCAACTAAGTTCTGTTGAGCACTGTCTAGCCCTGCAGAGATATGCAAGGAGAAGGAGGGTCAACGGCTTGGCTTGTCTGTTCGCCATGTCTCAACCAGTGGTCCAGAACCACCTTACCCTGGGCCTCTCTTGCTCCAAATGCTGCCACTTCTGGGCTGGAAGCACCCGTGAAAGCATCCTGTTTTTTATAGACATTCTCTCCTATATGGATTTTCATTTTTTATGGTACAATCTCATTTTTGTGACTGGTTGCTGGACAGTGCTGATCACTTGAGTTCCAGTTAATAGAGAGTCTACTGTATGTATTTCTCCTATAATTTTGAAGATTATGCAATGGAAAGGAGAAGTTACAGAAAACTGTCAGGAGTCTCTTTCTGAATAGACTTTAAAGACTGTTTTGTTTTAAGATTTGTTCTTAAAGAGCACAGGAAATAGTGTTGCATTTATTTATTACATGGATTTATCTTTATATTCTAGGGTTATATTTCAACTCCTTGAAAGCAGATTGCATTATGGAGATGCTCTTGTTAAAAGAGAAATCTTTAAAGAATGCCAAGGGTTATCTTGGCAGAAATCCACAGTAAACAGAGCTCTGGCTCAAAGAGATCACACTATGCAGTGTCCCAGATGAATGACCCTGTAAGAGGCGGCAAAATTCTGCATCTGCCAGTGTTAGCGTGCATATGTGGGTGTGAGTGCATGCACACGCGTGTGTACGTGCATATGTGTACTTGTAATAGAAAAGTTTTATTTGCAATTTCATGGTAATTAGTGACTAGTTATTGGTCAGGATTAGAAATTCAATTAGAAAATAACTGTAACAAGAAATTGTATATATCCCATGAAGATCTTCCTAGAGAGAAAAGGGAAAATACAACTTCTACTGTTTCCTTCGCAAAATAGCAAATTTCAACATTAAAGTCCTGCTGCCTTGTATATAATTAGATTTCAAAAGAAACCTCTACAATTTCCTCTGACTAGCAACAGAGTAATCCATTTCTGTGCTTATCATTCATTCTTATACTAATTGTATTAGTACGGTTTTTGTTTTTCAATGAGCCACCCCAAGTGTTAGGGACTTAAAACCACAGCCATGTATTTAGCTCAGGAGTTCACTGGTATCCTTCTGTCGGGTCTGGGCTTGGCTGAGCTCAGCTGGACTCATTCACACATCTGCAATCGGTTAGTGATTTGGCTGAGGGCCGCCTGGACTGCTGGCTTAGGTGACAGGAGCAACTGGTCTGATTGGGCACATGTCTCGCACATGTCTCCCATCCTTCAAAAGGATGTCTTCTGATCCTCCACTTGGAGGGTGGGTTTCAACAGCTGCAAGAAGGCAAACCCCCAAGCATGAGACCCCTTGAAGCCTCAGCGAGCCTCACACTCGTTAATGTCCTATTGGTTAAAGCCAGTCACATGGTAAAGAATATATTCAAGGGTGAAGGAGTGAAAGAATCTGTGGCCGTTTTGCAATATAACAAGTCATATTTTAATTAATTCTATTAATCTAGTTTATCTATCTACATTAAAGGTTTCTCTACACACTTGAAGGTATTGGGAAAATAATATTAATGGAAAGGTACAGCAATTCCATTGCAATTTCTTATTCTGAAGTAACATGAGATTGGGCAGAAAAACTCAGTTCCAGACCCAGTCTACCATGTTTTTTTCTTATTGTGATTCTTGGCAAATCATTTACGTTTGGAGTTAGATTTTTAACATTTAAAATGAAGGGATTGGATTGGATTACCTCTGAGTCCTTTCTTCTCACTCCATGATTTGTAAAAAGAAATTTGACTTAAGATGGATAAAAGCAAACAGCTTTATCTGGAAGAATTTACAAGAAAAACAAATTCTTCTGCATTCAACAGAAATACCAGAATTTCTATTTCAGAAATATGAGGACTTAAGTATTCCCAGATTTGGACTTTGAATACTTAATCCCAAAGGAAAACTTTCATCCTTTCTCAAACTCGCTCCTACTTTTCCACTCAGTCTTTGACCAGATTTGCTGAGAAGAGGTCCAATCGTTGGACTGGCACTTTCCCGTCTCGTCTTGCTATGCTGCTCTCCCTCCAAGATTAACCTCGACCCCATTGAGGCAGACAGTGCCTTATACCTTCTTTTTGTTCTTGGTAGCTAGTGAAGTGTCACATGTCGATCATCAATAAACATTGATTGAATGATTTAAAAAAATTGAGTTGATTTTCCACACTGAGTAGAAGATAAATATGTTTCTCTGAGGAGTACAATGGCCTTTTTTTTTGGAAAACTGGAAAACAGTGGAGGCTGTACCTCTAGCCCAAGTTAGAGGTATTCTGCCTTCAACAAGGAAGTGATTTGACTTGCTGTGTCCATGACAGAGAGAAAGCAAGTTGCTCTGTAAGATGGAAGAAACCTTGAGGTTGCCAGGACACAAATCAGAGATCCTAATCTGTTTGGAATAAAGAAGGCAGTAAGGAAATAGAAGTTCAGCCACCTTCTGGGCCTCTCCAATCTGGAATATTAAACCACTTAATATTAAATCACTTAAACCACAGCTCTGTAAGGTTGAGCTTAGAACTGGGGCCAGCCCTGCCAGCTGCTGGGAGGCAACCTCATTCCTGCAGCCCTGCTGGTCTACATATGCATGCTGCAGCCCACCTGCCATCCACAGAGTGAGCACCAGGAGGGAGCCAGGGAGGAAACCAGCTCCATCATGCTCACCTTGGAAAACCAGCAATTGGGTAATCAGCAAGTGATCAGAGATGTTTTTTAAAGTCATTGAGTTTCCATCCAAAGCATGTCATTATTCTGGCTTGGATTATCTCTGAAGATAAAAGATGGAAATAAGCAAATTCATATTGGGCTGTGAGGTTTCTGCCATTTAACTTAAATAAGTGACAGCAACACCAATATCCAAAACCCCATTAAATAGCAAAGAAAAAATTATTGTCTTTTTCATAGACTCATGATAGAACTGCAAAAAATAAATTTAAAGCAAGATAACTTATTGATTAACCCAGTAAAGCAGGTAGTAGAAATCAGTCTTGCAGGGGAAACATATCTGATTTGGAAAAAATTATATGCAAGAGATTCATGTTCATTTTAAACCTCCACAGGTGACTAGTAATGAAAATTTGAGACCCTGAGCTTCTGATTAAAATTGATTTAGGAGTGGCCTCACCTAAAGCCAAGAAAATACAATAGAAATCCTTATTATCTTTCTCGCATGGTTGTTCTTCAGTTAATTAATTAACCCTTAATTGCCCTGCATTACACTCCTGTGAGTGAGGAACCTGGTGAAGTACTGCCATCCTAGTAAGAAGCAACACGAGGCAGTTGGATGTAAAATGACCTAAGTCACGGAAGGAAGCCATATTAGAACTCAGTGCAGAAGGAATGTCCTCCAAGCTTCTTCTTTGCAAGGAGGGGCTTCTCCCAAATGAGCAATGGTTGCTCTCTGCTCTCCACCAAAGGCAGCCTTTTAAACTGAAAGCAGGAGTTACACTCTGCACCGAACTGTCTGCAGCCTTTCAAGACAAGCAGCCATGTTGAAGTGCAGCACCCGGATTTCCAAGTCGTGAATACTTACAAGGGTTTGAAAAGGACGGGGGAAATGATTATAAGAAACACACCATGATGTTTATCTTCCGTGGACTGTGTCTGACCTGTTTATTTTCCTGCCTTTCAAAAGGATCTAGAAATTCAAAGTTGAGAACACATTTCCATTGTGCAGGCAATGCATTGTGCTTGCTCAGTCACATTCACCTCCTTTTTAAACATTTTTAAATGGTTCTTCCAAACCATCTTGAGGAATTAGAGTAAAGGAATGTTTGTGCAGATATAGTACACTCCTAGGTCCAAAAGCTCTTCATTTCAAGATTAAGAAGACAAAGGGAAACTATAATCAGAATAAATCTGGGGAACTGGAAGGAGTGGGTACTTTTAATAAACTGGCAGAGAAACTGTGCCATCTCATCTGACAAGCAGGAACAATGTGGCTCCACGGCATTACCTCCATTCAAGTTCATGACAGAATAAATCCCCAGTGTTTGAAGCACCACAGAGCACGTAGGAGCATGATGGGCACAGAAGGAATTACGGAGGGCAGGAATCCAGCTTTGTGTGTCAGGGTTACTGAAATCCACTTTATTTACTTTTGAATCATTCGGAGGGGAAAGAAAAAGAAAGAAAACTACAGTATAAGCAGATATTTCCTGCTCAATGTTTTCAGCAAACACTGGGCCCTTGGACACAGTTGCTTCCCTTGGTCCACACAAGCTGTCATTGTATTGCAGTTGGTGGACTGGTGGGTAGCAAGCAACGTGGGGGAAGTGCTTCTGTGTAGTCCTTCATGCACTCCAAGGGCACTCAGGGTTCGGAACTTTCTTGTGAACCCTGGTGTTGCCTTGGATAAAGAACCTTCCAGCCCCAGCTTAAGGACAATGAAGTTGAGGTCCCATGATCTTGGTGAAGGAATCAATTGTCTTCTCAGCTGTTATGGGCTGAATTGTGTCCACACCACCCTCCTCCATTCATATGTTGAAGGCCTAACCTCCAATACTTTAAAATGTGACTGTATTTGGAAATAAGGCCTTTGAAGACGTAATCAAGTTAAAATGAGGCCCCTGGAGTGAGCCCTAATCCTTATAAGAGAGGAGATTAAGACACAGAAATATCAGAAATGCACCCTCACAGAGCAAAGGTCATGTGAGGACAAGACAGGCTGCAAGCCAAGGAGAGAGACCTTGGAAGAGCAACCACAGGTCCAAGTTCTTCAGCTTCCAGAATGTGAGGAAATAAAATTCTGCTATGTAAGCCACATGGCCTGTGGAGTGTTGCCATGGCAGCCTGAGCAGACTAAGGCGCCAGCTCCCGACTCTGCCTGCTGTTCAGCACGCGCCTGCCCTTGACCGGCCTGCCTGTGCCCCAGCACAAAATCGGGGCTCAGCAATATTTGTTACATGAGTGAACGAAAGAAATGGACTTTCCTTTCCTTCCGCTTCTTTATTTCTCTAAAGCAGGCATAGTTCTAGTAACTCTATCACAGGGTTGTGGTTGAGAGTACATGTCAAGTGCTCAGACCACTGTGACTGGCATATGGTACGCTCCAGAGAAGTGTTTATACGTACGACGTTTACTATTAAGCTTGGCATCAGTTTTGATTTTTTTGAGTGGCTTTAAAGACAATGATCCTTAACAACAGGCAGTGAGATACATCCTTGAGCACCATGAGAACTTTTCTTCATGAATTTTCAATAGAACTCAGGCTGTTTTTCTCTCTTATACTCGATTGCTTGGCGGACCAGAAAAATCACAGAAGTTAGAAATGGATGAGCCAGATCCCATCACATCCGATTCATCCTTTAATGGTTGGACTAGATTGATTTATGATGGTCTGGTGTTTTCTATCAGTGGGTATGGAGTGTAGAAGGAACAAACAGATATTCTTTACTTTTTCCCACTTGCAAATAAATGGACACTCTTTACTTCTTTCAGTCCCAGCAAATACCTTGAACGCAAAGCAGGCAGGACTTGGGCCAGGCCGGTGCACTGTGGGATGAGTGGGAGGCCAAGTTGGTATAGCAAGGCTTGAAGTATAATTAATGATAGAACTTGCACGCTATTTGTCTTAACTCTTCTGCTATGAACTGGATTTTACTTCTCCTTGCTCAAAAATGTCCTTAGCGTCATGCAATCACCCTTAGTTATTCCTCCTGTCTCAGAAATAATCTCCCACGGTGAAAGCCCCTGAGTAGAACTAACAGAGTTAACTTAGGTGCTTTCTCCCTATTTTGTGATTATGGAGCCGCCCACTGCGTGCTCCCTTAACCTGCCCAACCAGCTTCAGACTTGGGCTGCACTGACAGTGTCTCCAATTTCAGCCTGTCTGCCTCCATGAGCCTTTGCTTATGCCACTGACACTGTCTCAGAGGACCCATGGCCCCTTTTTGTCCCTCTGTCATTTCCATTTTATCACTGCATTTTTACTCATTTGTGACTTCTCATGGTTGATTATCTATACATTTGCCCACACTCTGCAACCCTTTTAGGTCAAACGCTTATGGAGAGCACGCCTGACGTAATTTTCATTTTCTGCAATCTGTTTCCAAGTATGAGCAGAGAGGGCTTAACAACAAAGTAATGGGATGAGAGGTGCTGGTCACACGTCCCTTGCTACCCTCCACCGTACTGCCCACCCATAGCACCTCTATTCTTTTATTTTGTCCCCTCATTTTTCTGAGCAGTGAATGTATTGGAGCACATCGAAACTGACCAGTATGCCATTGAGAGGTAAGACAGAGAAGGGAGAGTGTTTTAACTGCTTTATTTTAAAATGCTTTGTGCTGCCAGAGCAAAAGCAAACAGGGCAAATTCAGCTATTAAGGGCTGGGGAACACACCACACAGAGGATGGGTGAGCTCACAGCAGCAGCCATAATAAGGAGAATTAAGACAGATACCAAGAAGGAAAGAGCAAAAAGGGCACTTCTCCCAGCGCTAAAGCAAAGGGTGTTGCAGTGGGAAAGCTGCTGACGAGGTGAGAGAGAAAGTGGGTGGGGGTGGGAGAAAAGGTGACGAAGAAATCTAGAAAGTACAGCTGCGGTGTAGCCTCCTGGCCTCTCACCTCTTCCGGAAAGCATGCCCTGCCCTACCACTCACTAACTGCCCCCTGCCCCCAGACTTGGGACACATAATAGCTCAGGCACAGAGGGCTGGCTGGTCCCAGGGCCTCCTCCCTGGCTACTGGAATTTCCTACTGGTCTGAATTTAAAGAATTTTCCTCTAGTCCTTTTCCAAAGGGCTCTTAATAGAATCCCAGATCTATAGGATATTAGAGCTACAATAAATTTTGAGATCTTTCTTTTGAGCCCTTCATTTACAGTGCTCCACACCAAGATGTTGGGATGGGTGAATACGATCTCCACACCAGAGCCTATCATTTCTGTTTGTTTTCTAGTAAGCTTTATATCGAAGTATGACATATCAGATAAATATGCACAAATGGTTAAGTGTACAACACAGTTCGTGTTTCACAAAATGAATATATCACACTCCGATAACCAGCACTCAGGTTAAGAGATACAAGGTTCCTGGCATCTCAGCAGTCCTCATTGTGTCTCTTCCCAAAAGTAAACCCTTCCCACCTCACATACCCTCTATCTCAATTTTAATAGGAAAGATTCGTTTGCCAATTTTTAAATTTTATATAAATGAAACCAAACAGTAAGACCAATTCTGTGCTTGGCTTATTTCACTCAACATTAAAGTTGTGAGATTTATTCATTGTTGTTCAGCAAGAGAGAAACTATGTGACTTTTAAGTATGAATCACAAAAGGCAATACAACTTCTGCCTGCCATGCTTCCATATGCTCTCTCTCTCTCTCTCTGTGTGTGTGTGTGTGTGTGTGTCTCCATTTATGTTTCTAGTTCTGAGCCACCATGTAAGTGGTCCTCTACCCTGAAGTCCCCACATTGGAAAAACCACACAGAAGTAGAGAAGCCCAGAAAACCCATAGGTTCCAGTCTTAACAGCTGTTGGAGTGATGTCATCCCGGGGCCAGACATAGGAATGAGGAACTCTTCAAGATGAGCCCAACCTCAGCCACAATCTGACATGAGATACTCTGAGGAAGAAATGCCTAGCTGAATGTAGTCAGTCCCCAGCCTGAGAGAGAAATAATAAAATGATTGTTGTAGTTTCAAGCCACTAATTTTAAAAACAGTTTACTCACAACAATAGAAAACTAGAACAGCCCAACAGACTGAAGGTCAGGGCTCTGAGATTCCCCTCATTCCACCGTTGGACACTTTCAGCAGTGTTCCTGGGAAGTGGTGCTTCCCATCACACCTGAACTCCTCCAGCGACAGAGATGCACGACCTCTGAGACAGCCTGCACAGTTTTCAATCTGCTCTGACTAAAATTCTGTCTCCTGTGACTTCCACCTTTTGGTCTTAACTCAGAGCTCTGGGATCATTCAGAGTCAGCCAGACTCCTCCTCCATAATTAAACTATTTCAAGATATTTTTCATGCTTCTTGTGAATTTTTGTTTCTCTAAATATTGCACTTTTTTTTTCTTTTGTATGTCTTTGATCCCTTCTTGAGCAACTAAGGAGCTAGGAGTGAGAATGATCTGAGGTCAAACCTCTGCAGTAGAGAAATCTTCAGAGGGCTATGGTATAATAAAAGGTAAAACAAACAAACAAATGTGCAAAATTATATATTCACTGGAATTATAATTATGTACATGAGATAGGCCATAAGAAAATACTGCCTGGTAGAAAAATTATAGTTAAAAGGTGCCAAATTTTCAAAACTTATTACACTATCATTTAATTACTTATATGTAATGCATTTGATAACCTCTAAAGAAGATAATGGTGCTTTTTGGTCTAAGGAAAGTGGAAATACTAATGAAGGACGTATGCAGGCATTCCAAAGAAATGGCTGGTCACACATATGCCCCACACTTAAACTCTCAAGGACTTTCACCACACCCCAAAAGAAACCAAATGTTTGTATTTTTTTTTTTTAATGTGGGTAGCTCCCTGGCTGGGAATCGAACCCAGGCCGCAGCGCCAACAGTGCCAGCGCCAAAGTCTTAAGCCACTACACCACCAGGGAACTCCCAAATGTTTGTAATTTTGATCATTGGTCTGATCAAGGTCTGATGGTCTAGTTGAACTTTTAGCCAGTTGCCAGGAAATCAATTTACCCCAAATAAGTAAACTAAGGTTCACTGTTCCCAGACCACCCATAGCTATTCTCACTCCTTTCTTCTCTTTCTCAGAAATCCTGTATTTGCCTTGGTTCACTGACAGTCTATGGGGCATCTTCCTTGTAAGGGTCAATTTCCATGCAAAAATCAAAGTTTTGGACTTATTTTTAGTATTAGAGAAAAGAAAACTTTCAACGGCTTCCTATTTTACAGCATCAAAGATGGAAGGAAGCTGATCACGACTATTTATTCCAGTATTCCAGATTATTTCACATTTCTTTCCAACTCTAACATCCTGGCACCATCTACTCATTGTCCCTGAATGGAACCTATGAATGCCTTGTTTGTGTCTGTCCTTTGCAGAGCTGCTTCTCTGTGGTTTTCTTTTTGAGCATCCAAGTCAAATTCTCCCATTTGTCCGCACTCCGCAGATCTGGGGCAGGTACCATTTTGTACATTTCATAAAGGGCCTTTGGATCAGTTATGCTTTTCAAATGTCTTCTTTCCTCAATAAACTTGTAATGCCTATGAGAGCAGAAATGGCATGTTATAATGCCTTGGGTCTTCCACAGTATGTAGATATTTTATCTATCTATCTCTCTCTCTCTCTATATATATATATATATATTCTTATAGAAAGAATACAATAATCATGTATTTTGACACCATGACTCTTAGACAAGAAGGGCAAGAGAAGCCCCTCCCTGTCCATGGGACCAAGTGGTTAAAACCACCAGAACCTGTATCTCTCTTCCCATAATAGAAGTGTTCTGGGCCCAGGGATCTCAGAATCCCCTATCTAAATCAAGCTGGTTCAACCCATGGCCCATAGGTCACATGTGGCCCAACACAGCCTTGAATGTGGCTCAACACAAATTTGTGTACTTTCTTACACCATGAGATTTTTTTGCAACCTTCTTTTTAGCTCATCAGCTATCATTAGTGTTAGTGTATTTTATGTGTGGCCCAAGGCAATACTTCTTCCAATGTGGCCCAGGGAAGCCAAAAGGTGGGACACCCCTGGAATGATCCCAAGCTCTCTTCCACCCAAGGGCAAAGCTTGTCCAAGGGGCAGCCTGTAGGTGACTTCCTGGGGAGGGTATGAGTTGAGGAGAGGGTGAATAGAGCTTGAATTTACCAACTTGGTTTTTGGTATACTATTTTATGAAGTTCCTGGGAGTTTGGAATAGAGCAGATGGGATGAGGGCAAAGTTGGGGATGGAGGAACCAATAGTCTCCCTTTGTACTCTTTCTCTGGGTCTGCAGATGTTAGGGGTGGCCCTCCATTTGGGTTTTATTACCCCATTTTAAAGAGGAGGAAACTGAGTCTTAGAGGGGTTAAGTATCTTTGATAAGCTATCATATCTAATAAGTGACAAAGGCAAGATTTGGCTATTCTCAATTCCGGGTCTGGCAAGAGACAAAAAATGAATGGTGTCATAAAATGTATAATGCAGAAAACTATCAGTCACACCTAACTTTTAGAATGACCAACCTTATAGCTGTTTGGCTGAAGAACAAGAGTAATACCAGCAATATCTCTAAAAAAGGATGAGATTATGTCTTCCATTATAGACCCCAGAGACAGGACTCCAGAGCACGAAAGAGTCTTGTCTGTCTCCCTACTTTATGTGTGTTTGTGTAAATCTATAATCCAGGACCTGATAGCCAATGAACAGAAATGTCTTTCCTTGTGCTTTACCCCAGGAGTGTCCAACCTTTTGGATTCCCTGGACCACACTAGAAGAAGAATTGTCTTGGGCCACCCATAAAATACACTAACAATAGCTGACAAACTAAAAATAAGGTCTGTGCATAATTTTTGTAATGTTTTAAGAAAGTTTCCAAATTTGTGTTGGGTTATATTCAAAGCTATTCTGGGCCACAGGTGGCCTGTGGGCCACAGGTTGGACAAGTTTGCTTTACCTCTTCAACTGTTTAATTATAAAATACCACATACTCTCATCAAAGGGCCCCATTATTATCAGTATAGGACCAAAGTTTTGCTCTGGGATTTATACTATATAAGAGCAGGAAGGGACCTTGAAGGGACCGTCAGGAGAAGCCATTCATTTTATAAATAAAGACATCAAGGCCCAGAGAGGGTAAGCTAATTATTCAGCTTATATAACTAGGAGCATGAGACGGCCTTGACTTCAGGGGTGTGCTGGAGCCAGCTTGTATCAACTTGGAAATATCAGTTTTTAAATCTTCAGGAATTTTTCAAGTCAGTAACCATGGTGGGAATATTTACACCATGGGAATTGGCAAACTCCACAAATCAGAGCTTTCCTCTCCTCTCCTCCCTCTGGGAAGTTAGTTATTAAACATTTGCCAGTGCACTGCTGGCCTTGATTTCCTCTCCTATGTCTTGAGAGAGTGACTGGAGTTTCCCTGGGCTCTAGACTTTTCTGTCTGTCCTCACCAGTCAGTAATCCTGCACTCTCTCGTTTGTCACTCAGCAGGGAACAGTTCCTATAACATAGGGCATCCCCATCCAGATAATTTCCATTGTTTTAAGAGCCACCTAACTGTGGTGTTTGTTATAGCAGCCCTAGGCAACTAATACATTGCATGATCCCTACACTCTCTGTGTTCAGTCCATGAGCAAGACCTGTCAACTTTGTCTCTAAGTAGAACGTAATTCTGCCTATTTGTCTGATGCCACATTAATTCAGGCCACCCTCATCATAAGCTTGGACACTATAGCTATTTCCTAATTGGCCTAAACTTGACCTCTCCAAATTATTCAGAAAAATTCACACACGGCCTCAGATCACGTTACTCCCCTGCTTAAGTGACTGAATTCCATTGCTCTTAGCATAGCATTCAAATTGGCCTTTCTAATTGACCAATTCTTCTTACCCTTAGGTCTACACAGTTTTTCCCTCCACCTCAGTTTTTCTTTCCTTCTCTGGAAGATTGCATTTGTAAAGATGGTCCTAAAGAAGATCCGCATGTGACCGACCTTCCAAAGACCCAAGGCACTGTGGCTCTGAAGGCAGCCTACATATTCTCAGAAGAGCTCTCCAAGGAGAAACAAGCTTGACCACTATGCCATCATCAAGATGCCCCTGACTACCAAGTCGACCATGAAGATAGAATACAAGAACACACTTGTGCTCATTGCAGATGTCAAGGCCAATGAGTACCATCTGAAACAGGCTGTGAAGAAGCTCTTTGACATAGGTGTGGCCAAGATCAACAACATGATCAGGCCTGATGGAGACAAGAAGGCATATGTATGACTGGCTCCTGACTATGTATAATATTTTTGATGTTGCCAACAAAATTGGGGTCATCTAAACTGAGTCCAGCTGGCTGATTCTAAATACATATTTTTTACCATAAAAAAAAATAAAACATGGCCATAATAGTATCTCCCTTCCCACAAACTCTCTACAGTCTTTAATATGCCATTTCTATATCAAGAAATGGAATCCAATTTCCTTCCCCTGGAATTCAGGCTGGCATTATGACTCAATTGTAACGAGAAATTACTGAAAGTGTTATTGCATGACTTTCCAAACTAGGTCCCAAAAAGCCATGAAACTTCCATATAATTTTCTTGGGACACTTGGTCTGGGGTATCTCACTGCTATATGAGAAATCCAACTACCCAGAGACCATCAGGCTAGAAACACCATGCATGAATGTTTCAGTTGATAATCCCATGTGAAGTCAATCTTTTAGCCACTTCTAATCACCAAACACGTGAGTGCAGGTATTTGGATGCTCTAGGTCAATAGTGTCCAACCTTTTGGCTTCTCTGGGCCACATTGGAAGAATTGTCTTGGGCAATTCTTAACCATTTACATAATTATTTTGGATTCCCTAGACAGAAATAATTTTCAGGGTTGTCTTGTTCAAACAAATCTGCAATTCAACTAGAGGCTTTATATTTTTCTGTCTATGTCTTTGTGATAAGATATACTAATACTAACCAAAGAGCTAAAAAACAAAGTCACAAAATAATCTTTTTAAGTTAAATTAAGTTAAACTCTCATTAAAAATTTGTGTTGGGTTGCATTCAAAGCCATCCTGGACCACAGGTTAGACATACCTGCTCTAGACCAACCCATTCACCAGCTGAGTCCCACTGAGTGACTTTAGGAGCTTCTGGAGGAGTAGAAGAATAACCCAGCCACACTCTGATTGAATTCCTAATCCAGAAAGTCCGTTAGACACAATCAAATAGTTGTTATTTTAAACCATTATGTTTTTGGGTCATTTATTATAGAGCAATAGTAATGGTCATTATTCAGACATTTACTTATCAGTCTAATCCTCCAAGAGACTAGAAGTTCCATGAGAACAAGGAGCATGTCTGTGCTGCTCGCTATTGTGTCCTGAATAGCTAGTACAGGACTCACTATGGTGTAGTGTTCAATAAAGCAAAGATTATCCCAAAGTCTTAGTATAGTTTTAAGCTATTTAAAGCTTAGCACTGCAAAAAGACTTCTGGGATACTCTATAATGAATGACCCAGTGATGAGCTCTCTAGTCTTAACCACTTATAATGAAATCTGACATTTGCAATTTTAGTCACAAGGAAATAACTCAGAACTAATTTCTTTCAAGCTTCTAAACTGACCAGTCTTATTCAGAATCTTCTACTGAAATGACAAAATGTATTATAAGTCAAATTAATCTTTCGAGATATGAAGTAATTTTGTAACATTAAATGTCAGAAAGTAGCTTCATATTAAAACTGAAAAGAAGACTGTGATTAAAGGGAGACTATCCAGTATCAATAAGAGATAAGCACTATTTCTTATTTTTTACCATCCTTTTAATAAATTCATTAACCCATGTGATGATGTTTCTGCCAGTGGATATTAGAGAAATGTACAATAGTTGAACTGACCCACAGTCACCTTAAACAAAACAGAATAGAAAGCACCAGCCTCATTTACATAATTGTTTTGGATTCCCTAGACAGAAATAATTTTCAGGATTGTCTTGTTCGAACAAATCTGCAATTCAACTAGAGGCTTTATATTTTTCTTTTTAAGTCTTTGTGATAAGAATCCAAACTACCTCATGATGTTAAATCTTACCTGAAATGTTTTATACATATCCTGGTCTTTTGTTGCATAGTGATTCTGACCACCCTAAAATCAGACTGTGAACATATCTCTTTATTCCTTCAGAACCCTTCTCTAAAGATTCTCTCAGCTAGGCCTCAAGATATTTTCTCATATAGTCATCTTATAAAGGTGCTCAATAAACCTGAGATTAATTTACTAAATAAAGATCACTCAAAAGATGGATCATATGGTTATAAATCAATTACTTTGATTTTTCTCTTTCAAATGCATGAGTCACCTCAGATACATAACATCTTATGCACTCAAATTCTATCTGTAACTGGGAAACTGCTTGTATAAAACTCTTAAACTTTTGAAGAAGATTTGTCAGAGGAATTACAGTTTCAATTAGTGTGTAAAGTCAGGTTGGTCATGCCACATTAATAAATACCCCTAAATCTCAGTTAATGATTTCTTATTTATGTTACATGACCAGTTTGGACTGGTATATGTGTGTATAGGGGGGATGTCCTCTAATCGTCGTAGTCACTGAGGGATCTAAGCTTGACAGAGGTTCTATCTAGGGATATGTTTTCAAGATCACAAAGACAAGAAAAAGGGGTGCTGGCCAGACTGTGCACTGGCTTTTGATGCTTCTGTCTGGACATGATGTCTATCTCTGTCCTCACACTTCATTCGTCAAAACACACTGCATGAGCATGCCAATCTTCAGAGCATGTGGAGAAGTGCAAGCTCTCCCTGAGCAGGGCAGGAGACAAGGTTCAGAACTGTTGTATACAGCTATAATGACACCACGAACTAGAAGGTGACCCAGGGCCTCACGATCAAGCAATCTGTTGTTAAGAGGGAATAAAAATTCTAGACTTTCTCACTCCCACTTAAGATGATTTCCAAATACCCAGTAGAAAGAAATTAAAATAATTAAAAGTTTCAGATCACTAGTAGCTCCTTTGAAAGAAATAGTCAATATCTGTTCGCATAAGACAGTATTTGGTATCCGGTAGGAGTTAATGATTGTGTGATACTGGATAATCTACCAGGCATTCTTAAAGAGGAAATGCAGGTCTTGCTACCTGAAATGTGGTGGGGGACCAGCAGCACCAGCATCAGCATTACCTGGAAGCTTGCTATTAATGCAGATTCTCAGGCCCTATCTCAAAATTTTATTTTAACAAATCCCCTAGATCAGGAGTCCCTAACCTTTTTGGCACCAGGGACCAGTTTCTTGGAAGACAATTTTTTTCCGCAGAAGGGGGCGTTATGCGCACGCGCAGTTCACAGTAGGGTTAGCGCTCCCAGGAGCATCTGATGCAACCACTGATCTCACAGGAAGCGGAGCTCAGGCGGTAAGCGAGTGATGGGGAGCATCTGTACATACAGATTAAGCTTCGCTTCCTTGCCCTCCGCTCTCCTCCTGCTGTGCAGCCCAGTTCCTAACAAGCCACAGACCTGTAGTGGTCCTTGGCCTGGGGATTGCGGGCCCCTGCCCTAGGTGATTTATGGGCACGTTAATGTTTGAGACGCACTGGATTAGGGTATCTGGGGTATGCCCATGCAATCAATGACGTATCATGTTTGAAAGTACATAACTGAGGTCCAATATTGAAAAAAAAAATTCCTTTTTAAAATTTGGATTTTCAAATTGTCATAGGATTTAGGAAAAAAAAAATTACAGAAGTGATACCTGCTGTCCTTAAGAATTTTATCTGTGTGATAGCTGGCTTGTTAGGTGAACCTCAAGGGACTGGCATCTTAGTTTTCCAGTCTGGAAGGAAATGGCAGCCATGTGATGTTACTTAGTGGATTTCAGGGGAGGTCGGATGACACCCTGCAGAGCACAGTTTACACATACAATATCGAACAGTAAGGAGTTCAGGTTTTTCCTTCACTTCTTTGGATTAGTTATCAGGTCTTCAAAGGCAAACCACTGCTTCCATACTTTATAGAATGCATTCATTATCGTAGCCTATGTCAGATTCCACCTAATTTGGGGAGAGGATACCATTCTTGTGTATGTGAAAGACACCACATTATTAACATTAAAGTAGTACACATCAGGAGTGACAGTCGCTTTTGTGTTTTTTCCCCCTAAAAACAAGAATACTTCCAAAAAGAATAAACTAGAAGGACTGAAGTAAAATGAAAGAAAATAATCACACAAAGTGATTTTCTCCCTGATTTGCAGGGGTGGGGGTCATTTTAAGGAAGGTTCAGCTAGCTTAATCCCAACCAGCTAGGACAAGTAAACCTGATTTGGTGCTCAACAGTAATGCCCAGAATAGTTTAATGCTTGTTGTGAAAATAATTTCATTCTACATAAATTTCTTAATGGAATCACCACCTGGAGAGAGAAACAAGGTATAAACATATTGCTGTACATTTTGTGGTTCTATCGAATGTAAATAAGCCAGAATTTATCCACCACAGCTTTATGATGCATTTTCCTTTAAACATGGCCCACTCTCAAAACTACTGCAGCAAGATATTCAAAACATTTAATGAGAAACATAAAACACATGTAGATAAGGTAGGAAATATATATATATTTGAAGTCACTAAGAAACACCTTAGTTATCATCCTTATACAGTAATTTAGATGTCTTGACACAGTTCTATTTCCAACTGTTTGTAGTAATTCTTCTGCTACCCCCAAAATAAGCATGTTTCATCATCGGTAGATACATAAAGCTTGGCTACAGTGTTATAGTGCTGCCTCTGGGTTTAGTTTGATAAAACAACAACAACAAAACCTGTTTCACAGGAAAGTAAATCATGTTACCTAACTGAAATATCAGGTCCTGGGCAGAACTCCAAGTGAACTCATTTGTTTTTCTCTTCTTTTTGAAAAGCATGTGCGTTTTGGAAACATCTGAGTCCTAGTCTGACCCTCTAGAGGTGAATTTGATTATAAAGGAATGATGGTTGTTTTGCCAGCCATCTGATTGAAGTGTAGATTTTATAATGTTCTTAAGATAGTTATATAACAAGGCCATTCAAGGCTTCTCAGAGGCCAAAAGAGCTCCTCTCTTCCCTTCATCCCTTTTCCAATCATGCTTTCTATTACTGGTTTCTCAAAATCATTCAGGAATCCACTGGGGATGACTAACAGGCCATTGGAAAGCCCAGAGCAAGTGCCCAAGGACAGCAAGATGCACTGGCTCTGTTTACAAGAACCTGGGGACTAGCATACAGATTGTTGCTACAGAGTTGGCATTACATAATTCTCTTCTCACGGTGAGATTGGTATAGTGACCATTTTTTAGTGGGTAATTGAACACAATGTGCAGTCTATTTTTAAGTCTCTGTGTTTCCTGTGATTTTTCTTTTCTTTCCAGATAGTATCTTTGCAAAGTCCCACATTATTCTCTCTTAAGAGTTATGATATACCCTTGGCCAGAAATACAGTTAGGTTATAGCTTATTTTCAGAAAAATAGATTAGCCATCTTCATTATCATCAAATAGAATTAACTGGTCAGATGCACACTCATCCTTTGTTATTCAGAAATTGTTTTTTATGTAGTTTATGTTTCCTCTAATGTATTAAGGATATTCTCTTTATAGTCTCATAATTCCTTAACTAGAACAGAACTATTTACATTTCTTCTAATTTTTATGTCTATATAATAAAATAATGCTTTTTTTCTGTGGTTGTTTAACATTATTTTCTACACTTATGTGCATCTTCCTAAGACATTACATTTGTTTAGTATTGTCTCATTTTTCCTGAAGCTTCATTCATTCATTCAAAACATATTATTAGCTACTTTTCTAGTTACTGAGAGTAGTTGAGAAAAAAAAACTGACAAAAATCCCCACCCTCAAGCTTACATTATTTTGAAGATGTTGCAACTTTAGGTGATCTTTTAAAATAAAAATCTCCATCTTATGAAACCAATCTATTTGGCCCCTTCCTCCATATGTCCAAGTCCCAGCCAGCATTTAGAAATCACATTTATGAACCATTTATTTTGTATCTAATCGCTTTTCATTAGCTTACTTAATCCTCGTAACTCTTGAAGGAGGGACTTATTATGATCCCTAGTTTACAGAAGAGGAAACTGAGGCTCAGAGAAATTAGTTAAGGGTAAGATTCAAAACTGGATTCCCCTTGGCTCATAACCATTTCAGACGATGCTTCACATACATTTGATGAATGGATGAACGAATGCCTGTACGTTTTGGAATTCCCATTCAGCGTGGCCTAAATCCCGACAACTTGTATTACCCTAGAGAACAAACGAGGCATGTTGTGAGGAGATGGGAGGGTGGGGAGGATAATAGGAAATTAATGGGGGGTTTTTTTCAGTGAGTTTAGACAGATGAGAAAGTCAGCCAGAGACATCAACTCCCTCCGCTGCTTTGGGGCCTCAAAAGGAGCTGCGTCTGAGATTCAAGCTCATCAGTAGTGCTAGAGAGTTCCACGGAGTCCTGGAAACCGGAGCCTTCGGGGGGTAGTGGCTGCCCTGAATGCGCTGTTAAACCAGGAGCAGCCAGAGCCCAGAGAAGGGCGAAACCAGGGCAGTAGCCCGGTAGTGAGCAAGAGGGGGCTGCGCCTGTAAAACTACGGAAAGCACTTTTGCAAGGGGATAAAGCCGCGCAAAAGTCGTGCAGGGGAAAATGCATCACTACCCTCTCCTACACCCTCACTCCAGAGCCCCAATATTCGTCCCACCCGCATGGTTCTCACAAATCCACTCCCCTCCCCGGAGTCTTCCCATCACTGCTCCCTGGCGTGCGCATGCGCAGAGAGATTCCCCGGGGTGGCAGCGGGCATCGACCCATTCTGCCTTGGCTTCTCGAATAATCGGCGCTCGATTGAGGCGCGTGGAAGCGTTACTTCCGGCTTCTGGCTTCGTTTCCGGCTTTCTGTTCCTACGGGACGCGGCGCTGGCCTCAGGTGAGTGTGAGCGCGTTCGGCCTCAGTTGTTGGGTTCTTGCTGCAGGTGGGCGTGGGGCCCAGCGCTCCCCGGTCGGAGCAGGCAGTGGGTGAGGCGGGAGGGTGGGAACGAGACGCGGCCGGCCCAGGGTTCGCGGAGGGCTCCGCCAGTGGGCGAATGAGGAACGGATTGCCGCGCCAGTCCGGCGAGGCCCCCTAATTTAAGACCCTGTCTTCAGTGGGACGGGTTGGTGCCGGGGACACGTGGCTGCTTTCTTGGGCTGTGGGCGAATGTGCCTGTGTCTGGAGTGAGGATAATTAACGTCCCTTCGCTTATTTAACTTACAACTCGCCGTGCGCTTTTAGGTACCTTCAAGAGGCTCCTTTTGGGGTCGGGAGGAGACTGCGGTGCCCCCGGCCTAGCCCAGGCCACCATCAGATCGCGAAGCAGATAATGCAGGGGCCTCCCCTCTGATCTCTGCCTTCAATTAGGCTTATCACTTAACTTCCCTCTCCTCGTCGTCTTGGCTACTGTAGCCCTCCAGCTTTCAGGTTAGGGGGTCACAAGTCTCTGAGAAGCATGACTTTTCCCCTTCAAGGGTGGGCTGATAAATTTTGCTTCCGCTTGAATAGGAAGTTAAATGGGAAAATGTTTTAATGAAATAAAGAAACATACCTACACCTACATCATTTGTTTTCAAAGCTGTATAATTATTTTTCTACAAAGTCACACACTTCAATATCCTTTTGCCAACATTGCACTGGTTTCTGAAAATCCGTCCTTTAAAAAATCCATTTTGTTTTTGAAATTATTTCCTCACTACAGACCTCACCTCTTCATCACAGATGAACCACCTTCTCCAGAGTTTTCTTGTACTCGCACCGACACATACATCACCATAAACGGCTTGCGTTCATCAGTGACTTGCAATTGGAGGACCTTTTTTCCGCTGTTAGGAATGCAATAACAGCAGGCTGTTTGAACCGAATGTCTGCACACTCCTATTTCTGTGTGCACTGGGTGACACATGTAAGCATCTGTGCGTGCAGGTCAAGAAGGATGGAGGGGAGATACATGTGACTACACAGAACTGGTTACACCCAGATATGGCTAATATAACAAAATATTCCCGTGGAGGCAAATTTATCAGCCTGCCCTGAAATGACCCCATAAGTACAATCCCTGCCCATAGGTTGTGCCCTTGTCAGTCATCCTATGCTGTTCACGTACAGTGGGTGTAATTAATTAAGAAGTTGAGTATGTGGAGCATCCAAGAAAGTAAAGCAAAAAAGAATTTGCAACTAAAAACAGTGTAAAAATTGAAATCATGAGGTGAATGTGAAAGAAAAGTGCAAGAGACCAAAAGACAAGGGCTGAATTCCCAGGTCTGCTGCTTATTAACTGTGTGACCTTAGGCAAGTCCCTTAACCTTTAATCACATCACTTTAAGTCAGTGGTTCTCAACCTTCCTAATGCCGCGACCGCAACCCTTTAACACAGTTCCTCATGTTGTGGTGACTCCCATAAAATTATTTTCATTGCTATTTTGTAACTGTAATGTTGCTACTGTTAGGAATTGTCATGTAAATATCTGATAGGTGTTTTCCGACGGTCTTAGGCGACCCCTGTGAAAGGGTCGTTCGCCCCCGAAGTGGTCACAACCCACAGGTTGAGAACGGCTGCTTTAAGTGCTTACTGTCCATTTAAGAATTATGCTATCACTTTACCTCATTTAATCTTCTGAGTTCTGAGTAAATGCAGTTACCATCCCCATTTTAAATTTATGAACCTGAGAGATGAAGGAACTCGCCCTCACTCAACCAGAGTATTAGAACATAGATGGGATTTGCATATAAATTTAGTAATAGATATGAAAGTGTTTTCTAATTAATGTACACATGAAGTAATTCTTGGCAAACTTCATTAATTTGCTAACTTAATGATTTTTACTGGATGTACATTTGCTCATTTCCATTTTTCTTCAAATCTCAGTTTTTAATAATTTACTTTAAAAAGTTATTAGGCAGTAGATAAACGGTGTCTAGTGTTGCAAGGGAAAGATAAGTATAAAAATGAATATTGAATAAAATAGTGTTATTAAATCTGGCTAGGTACTTGTACTCCACCAAGTTTTGAGACCGAAAACTGTTCTTTTGTTTAAAAAGGGCTAGCAGTATTGGTGAAGTTTTAAAGCCTACTTCCAAAGTGGTATTTTCTGACACTTGGGATTGAAAGAGAACTGAAAAGTTAATAACCCTTGTGTTGTACCCTAATGCCACACTAGTGTATGAGTTAATCTTCCCTATTTGTAACAGACTATTTAATGTCTCTTTAGGTTGTTTGAACAGATAACTCAAAACATGGATATCAGACCAAATCATACAATTTATATCAACAATATGAATGACAAAATTAAAAAAGAAGGTAAGTGTTTTTAAAAATATTGGTTAACAACCAAAGTATGTTTTAATTACTACTGTCTTAAAAATTGTACTACAACAAAACTTCTCATCTAGTCATCTTTCTCAGTGCCCGAAATAATGTTTATTCCTTTTTGGGTGAGGATTTTAAGACTTTTTAAAAATAAAAATAGATAAGGGCTGAAAATGTGTTGCATATGTTTTTAGTCATAGAATGGTTTCAAATAACTTTTTAAATTAAATAGCCAGTGGCTATAGTGTTATGTTATTAAAATGTGTAACATTGTATAAGCAAGTGAATGGTGGGGAGGCAGTCATTGCAGTGTCATTTATGAAGGATTTTGTCTTTGTTTCATTCACAAATAACTTGTTTCCTTTCTAATTTTGCACAGAATTGAAGAGATCCCTGTATGCCCTGTTTTCTCAGTTTGGCCATGTGGTAGATATTGTGGCTTTAAAGACCATGAAGATGAGGGGGCAAGCCTTTGTTATATTTAAAGAGCTAGGCTCATCCACCAATGCCTTGAGACAGTTACAGGGATTTCCATTTTATGGTAAACCAATGGTAAGTTGATATTATTTTGGCTTTAATCTCTATTAATGATATAATAGATTTGTAAACATAGACTTGAAAAACTATGGCTATTGCTTTCTGTGTGTATGTGTTGGAGGGAGTTTGGGTTTAATTACCTATTTTTATAGAAACAGCAGAGTTTATAATTCACTTCATAATTTATGACAGTTCAAATGGACAAAAACAAAATACATTGAGATGTAGAATATTTAAAAAGTAATGGCAGTGTTGGCAATATTCTCATCTCAAAAGAATTAGGAATTAACAATAGGTCAGAAAATTAAAAGGAAAGTTCTGTTTATGTATAAACTTGTAAAACAATACAACAAAAGCCATGTCTCAAAGGAAATCCAATCTGAAGTTTCAGAAAATCCCATAGTGAAATACTACATATCAGAAGTTAGGCAGTCTATTTAAAGCAGTGTTACAAGGAAATCTTCGTAGATTTAAATTCAGAGGTTTTATTAATAACAATGGAAATAAAATAGTTATAAATGGAAAGCTTTAAACTCAGGAGTGATAAAATCAGACTCACATTTAGCTGTTGGATAAAGATTTTATTGTGGGAGGGCCAGAAGGAAGTAGGGAGTTAGGAGGCCACTGGTCTAAGTCAGAGATGATAGAGCATTGGATCAGGGTGGAGACACAGTGTAAAGCAAGGTGTTCTGTGTGTGCAAATGAATACACAGTGCCTTGAGTGTGAATTCCAAAGTGGTTTTTTTCTGGAACTGGAATATGACAGGCAGGAATATTAGAGAAAGAGCCAAGGCCCAGCATTTCAGCAGCTCAGGTCCTCATTCTGGTTCTGCCATTAATTGGCTCCATTCCCATGTTCAATTTTACCACCTATAAAATGTAAGCAGATTTACTATTCTTCGGTCTAATTCAGAGGTCAGCAAAAACTATAATATAAAGGACTAGATAATAAATATTTTAGGCTTTGTGGGCCACACACGGTTTCTGTTACATATTTTATGTGTGGAAAAGTTCTTAGTTCATAGCCCCAAAATAGGCCATGTGCTTGATTTGGCCCATAGTCTGTAGTCAGACCACTAGTCTAATCTCTTATTTTACAAATGAAGAATCAGGCACTGAAAGGTTACTTGTTTATCTAGATTACATTAGTATAACTAATGGCAGTATCAGGATTTACAAGCTAATTTCCTAACACCCAGTATTGTGATTACACTATCTGTAAAGGGACCACATAGTTAATATTTTAAGTTTTGGGAGCCAGCTGATCTCTGTTGCAACTACTTAATGCCTTTTTAATAAGAAAATCAGCCATAGGTGGTATCCAAATGATTGATGTGACTTTGTTTCCCAAAGACCTAATTTACAAAAACAGGCAATGTTGGCTGTGGTCAGTAGTGTGAGGTCTTACCACACTGTTTAATTCAGGACTGTGCACTTTTTGTCTGTTAGTGCGGCAAGTTTTTGTCTCATCCTGTATCCGTTCCTCTTTTCCCATCACTTCCCACCTCATGGCACCATCTGTGTGGAAACACCTAGTCCACAAAACTGGGATTGTGCCTATGTACCCCAATTTCAGTAAACTGGCATTTCCTGAAACCAGCTTGTCTTTTTTAGTAGCATGAAGGAGCAATTTCTTCCTTCAGGAGGGTTTTAGGATTGTTTTGCTGAGTTGATGTGACAAGTTTATGTGTAGCTGTTACTCAGATACAGGAAAGCTGGAAATTATTTGCTGTGACTGGCCCCAGCTTCACCTTGCCAACTGATTACTTTAACTCGAAGGAGAAAGTCCATTAGACTGATACTATACTGAAGGTATTTTAGGAGGTCCATTCTCTGCCTTCTGGAAGGTAGCAGACACCAGCCAGACTCCGGCATCCTGGAAGAGGAAGAAGAACCACCTTTGAACCGTCTTGTCTGTATTTAGGTGCTTATAGTTGATCTTCTATTTTAACTTCAACATACCACATCAGAAGTGAACAAAATTTGCTATACCTTAGAACTACCCTCTGCGATTGAAGGACATTCTGTTATTTAATGCCAAAAATACCTCAGTGAAATAGAACCATCTTCCTAAGGGCTTCTGTAATGAAACCTTGGCTTGGATGTAAATTCTGCCCCTTCTCTGACGAGTGGGCAGACTTTTATTTTAGCACTAGTACTTTTGACATTTTGAATTGAATAATTTTTTGTTGTGGCGGGCTATCTTGTTCATGTAGTGTTTAACAGCCTCCCTGGCCTCTTCCCACAATATGTCAGTAGCATGCCACCCAACAGTGTCTCCAGTCAACAGTGCTAACTGTCCCCTGGTGAGCAGAATCACCTCTGGTTGAGAATTACTGGTCTAGACCAGCCAGCTGGTCTAAGAGCAGTGACTGAGATCAGAGATTTTTATCAGTAATTATCATAAGGACAGACAGGTCACCCAGCATCTATTTGGGTCAGGGAGGAAGTTGAAGACCCACGGGAGTTGGGAGGGAATCCTTGGGACCAAGTCAAAGTTAGTCTCTAAGCTGTCAGCCTACATCTTGGTTAGATGATGATGCACAAGACTAGCAGAGCTGCTGTAGCACAGCAGCCCAGACCAGCCGGAGGATACGGTGAGTACTGAGGTACAGTGGCAGGCCTGCTCCTCTCATGTTTTCCCAGTACATTCCTCTCCAGCTGAAGGCAAAGGAAAGAAAAAAATGCCCTGCTTTCAAACCATACTACTTTAAAATGTCACTTGTTTCCTTTGGATTGAGATCTGATTCTATACAAGACAATTTTAAATAGTAATTTGTAGGATTGTTGCGTTTTGATAAGATCAGAGATGGAGTTTCAGCTCTTGGGCTCCAAAGGGAAGAAAGATTTCCTTCAAGTGGAAGTGATCTGTGGTTTGCACACCACAGATAACAGTTTAACTCATAGAAAACATTTGGGATAGTAAATTATGTTGACTTTAGCTCTGTGGTGATTCTCTACTCAGTGTGGCATCCATACTAAGAGTATCACCATCCATCCACTTAGTATTTATTTGTTAGAGGAGCAGAATCTCAGACTCACCCAGACCCACTACGTAGGAATCTGCCCTTTTACAGACTCTCCATGTAATTGGAACACACATCCTAGTTGATGAAATACTGTCCTAAACCAGTGTTTTTCAACACTTGCTTGTTGTCCCACTTGTACACATGTTTCCTGCTGGCTGCAGCCTACTAAGAATGAGCAGGTGGCCTGGTCACACAAGTCGTGATGCCATCTTTTTGTTTCCTTTCAAAGCATTTTATGTTTATTTCATTTAAGAATAATAGATCAGATTCAAAAGAAAGTCATTCCCAATCTTTGGTACTTTAACTTCAGAAGTAATTAATTCCAGATAACACATTTCACAGCTAATTGTCACATCTTGGCCCTCCTACTGAGATTCCGTGCTAAGTGATAGGCAACCTTTCAGTAGTGGTGTAGGTATTTCACAATCCTGTTTTTCTCATATGAACATTTATGATTTTTCTCTAATAAACACAGTTGAATCTAACTTTGTCTGAGTTGTGAATCATAGGACACTATTTTTTTTGGCATTCAATGTATTTCACAGGGCTTCTTAGGGATGGGATTTTAAATTATCTTATAGTGTATTTGGCTAATGAAATTTGGAATATTAATAACTAGTGTAATCAACCTTAAGCATAATGAAAAGTAATTTATTACTTTTTCAAATAATTAAAACAGCGGATCCAGTATGCAAAAACAGATTCTGATATAATATCTAAAATGCGTGGCACTTTTGCTGACAAAGAAAAGAAAAAAGAAAAGAAAAAAGCCAAAACTATGGAACAGGCAGCAATGACTGCAAATAAAAAGCCTGGTCAGGTAAGATGGACAAAATTCATTATTTTTTGGTGTTAAAAATTTAATAGGATGTCTGGCTTCCACTTGAGGGATGATCATTGAGGTGCACCTGTGTATACATGTGTGTATGTGTTTAAAAGGTGGATTTTTAAGAAGCTGGAGTGGTTGAGTTCCAAAATACCAATATTTATGTTTAAGCAACAAATTAAAAAATAAGCCTTTACATATGCAGTTTTACATTTAACAGTTTTGTTTGAATTTGTATGATATTTACAAATTCATCATTCACGAAGTTTGTTAGTATCTATTGGCTTATTTCTCAAGTTATGCTTCTTATAAATAGTTCTGTAGCTACTACCTTAATCATGAGTAATCCACTAAGAACTGCTTTCTTTGGACAATTCAGAAATTCAAATTTAATTTTAAAAGACCAGATAAAATGAAATTCTCCAAAAAGTAATTACTTTTGGGTTAAGAGTGATGAGAAATCATTTGCACTAAATATAATGCTTAACGTTTGTCTAATTGTTTCAAAACAAAACTGCTCCTTGATTTTCCTCTTGTTATTTCTCCATAACATTGATCTTAGCCAAAAGGCTGAGAAACGATATTTCTCTATAATTTTAAAGCTTAGAGCTTAAATTTTATGGTACAGTCTTTAAAATTTAGGGGTAGACTTTTCGAAAGTATTTGACAAGCTAAATATACGAATGTTTGAGTCAGAGCTAAGATGTAAACTCTTAAAGTAAAAGTAAATGGAATGGGAAATCTGTTTAATTGTTTTTTTTTTTTTTTGGCAGCAATTATAAATACAAACACATGCTGCTTTTTTAGAGGGATTTGAAGTTTTAACTGTTTCTGTTTCTTTTGTGTAGGGGACACTAAATTCAGCTAATACTCAAGGAAATGCAACGCCAAATCCTCAGGTAGTATTTGTTTCCATGTGATGCTTTCACAGAAAACTATAACACAGTAGCAATAATATACAACAACTTGCATGTCTCCAAAAACTGAAAACAATTCTTTCTGTAAAATACATTAAATTATGTTACAGTTTAACGTAGAAACTCACTCAAAACATTTTAGTTTCCTTTAGGTGGGAGAAAACCAAACCTGACATTATTTCTTACTTTTCGTAATGAATCAGTGAGGGAATCAGAGTGACAGATTGTAAACTGTGAGGGCTAGAAGCAAACATTTGTGCTTTTCTCACGGTACACAGTATGTAACCAACGCACACAGCTTGGGGACTCTGGCCAGGTGACAGGCTTGCTTCCCATTGGCTGAAGCACTAAACTACCTCTTTTTAAACAAACTCACAAAGTTGTTTTCTTGTTACCAATGTTCTCTCTTCCTTAGCACAAATATATCTGTCTCCTTATATAGGTGTCTTAGAAACTCCTTACCATATCTCATTGCTAAAGGCCTCACAGAGAAAGCCTCAGGGTTTCCTGAATTCTTAAATTTAGAGAATTCCATGCATTCTGAGGGTTTACTTCTCTGATTTCAAGTATAGTGTTTGCATTTTCTTATATACTTCCCTTCTCTGAACTCTTTAACAATTAAACTGTCCAGTTTACAAATGCCAGCACTTAAGTTCACTTAAGTTGTTCTTTACACTTCATCTTCTTCGGTCCGTGAAATTAGCCTGAAGGAAGAGAGGTGTTCTCTTATATGTAGGACAGTTGCCCTATAGCTCCCCGTACCTTCAGAGTGGGGGTGTCAGATAACTAGTTTAATATCTAACAACAATGCTTATTTCTACTTGAGTAACCAGATGCTGTGTGTATCTCACTCACTTGTAGAAAACATTAGAAGTCACCAAGTAGTGATTCTAAATTTCCATAAATTCTAGGAGGTAGTCAGCAGTAAGTAATACAGGGAGTTGAGCATGGTGTTGTGACTTGGGTAGCCAGCTGCAGGGGAGTGACCTTGCTGCCTTCTCTCATTTTGTTAGGATCTCTTGATTACGTAAACCAGATGGCAGATCCTCCAATTAAGACTGACCTCCCTATGCTTAAAACCTAAATGCTGTCTTAAATACTATTCAGTATTTAAAAATTGGTATGATTTATGATCTTCCAAATTTGTATTAAGTGACTTGAATGTCTGCTTTGCTGAGTTAACTGTTAGATTTATATTTATTTTTCTGGTGTCATTGGTTTTCAGCTTTAATGTTTGATACAGCGAGATTTCATAAGCCTTAATAAACTATGGCGTTAGCTCTCTCAGGTTTAGATTTTAATGTAAGAGCCAGATACTTCACTGTACTTTTTATACTTACTTTGCCCTTTTTCTTTTTAATAGGTCCCTGATTATCCTCCAAACTATATTTTATTCCTTAATAATTTACCAGAAGAAACTAATGAGATGATGTTATCCATGCTGTTTAATCAGTAAGGATTTTTTGTTTGTTTGTTTGTCTTTTGGTTTTGGTTTGTTTTAATAAACAAGTCTGTCTCCCAAGAGCCTTCAGACAGGACAAATAGCACTTCCATGGATTGAATCCATGTGTTTCACATAGCAGTGATCCCGTACAAGTTCATTAAATTACCTCGAATGTTTGAATTATTAATTCTAATTGAGGACTAAACCTGGAAACAAAGCTTTGATGTAGTGACATAAATATAATTAGCTTACATTATTCCTGCGGTTCTTTCATGGTATTAATGATATTTTAATGTAATGGTATTAATTATATTTTAGGTTCTTTCAGCCACTCAAGATTCTTGATAGTGTATGATAATTTTTCTGAACAAATATTAGGAAGTTGCTGAACAAATTTAAACAGACATTTATGCATTTGGTGTCATTTATATACTGATACAGATATAAATTATTGCATATGTATAAGTCATTTTTCTTTTTCATAGATTCCCTGGTTTTAAGGAAGTACGTTTGGTACCTGGGAGGCATGACATTGCATTTGTTGAATTTGAAAATGATGGACAGGCGGGAGCTGCCAGGGATGCTTTACAAGGATTTAAGATCACGCCATCCCATGCCATGAAGATCACCTATGCCAAGAAATAACATTCGGGATAGTTGTCTTTAAAGGACTTGGTCTTATTTATAGTGTTTATTTTGATAATGTGGTCAGGCCATTTTAATAGTTGAACATGAGGGGGACTCAAAGTGAAATTTTTGTTCAGGTATTTAAAAATTACCTAGTTTTCCTTTAACCTTAGTGAACTATGAAATATGAAGGCCTTAATTTTGTACAATAAACTTTTATTTGTATTCTATGCATAGTACTTCATTTATTGGCCCACTGTCCTATCATCAAATACGTACACTAGTTTGGAACATGTCTTAAAACTAGTAGGATGCTTTTCTAATATTTTAGAGCAGCTAATGGTAGGAAAAGCATTGAACCATTTTAATAAAAGCTAAGGGGAGAATTAGATCAAGCCCTTGATTAGATTTTCTGTAATGTTATTTTTTATGCATATGACCTGCCATGCTATAGTTCATTTTATTTTGTCTTAATGAGTCTTAATGGTAAAAATGCTCATTCTGAATGTTAGAAGAAAATGACACCTGGGCAGTATCTAAATTTGATGTTCATGGTCTTCAAGTAAATGAGCTTAGTATTTTGCTGGTTGTAGGCATTTCACAAATCCTTTCATTCACTGTTTAACTTAATAAAGCCCATTTAGGAGTAATTCTCCTTGACCGTTTTCTGGGAAAACAGAAGGAATGCTGTCTTCAAACTTATACTTTATGTTCTTACCTTATGGCAAGGTTGTTCCTAAGGAATTAATTCCTCCGTGGTTAGCCAGCCTCTGTTGAAAGACCTCCAAGGGAAAGATTTTACATTCCACAATATTTTTTTAAGACGAATGTCTGAGTTATGAAGTGTTGCCAATCCTGACCTTCCTACCATTTTGTAATTCTTAAGTACCAGTGTTCAAGTATTTTCAAAGCTCCTTTTCTTTAGCGTTTGATTTATACCGAAGGCTATTGATTAGGTCCCCTGCTGGTAAAATCATGGGTATCTTTGGAAGCAGACAGTTTTTTGCATGGATAGTACATATTCAAGTGACATTGATCCGTTTTTTCATATTCCTGTCTTAGTATTTCCTTGAACAAAACTTTTCCTTGTCACTTAGAATTTTTACTACATACTTATGGACAAACTACTTTTAGACTTACATAGATTAGTATCACGTCACTCTTGTGTATACATACGGAGGAAAAAGCGACATTTTTACTTCTTTTTTTTTTTTTTTTGGCTGGGAATCGAACCCAGGCTGCAGCGTTGAGAGTGCCGAAGCCTAGCTGCTACACCACCAGGGAACCCCTAGACATTTTTACTTCTAAAACTTTGCCACATTCAGAGTCTGACTCTTAACAATAACATTTTTAAGTTAGTTTTTGTCCTTTTGTAAAGTTTAGCAGGGAATTACTAGAAGAAGAACCACACTCTTGGATGTTCCAGGATGCCAGTTGCTCTTAAGTTTTCTGACTGCTGACTTTCAGTGGCTGGCCTTAGCTTGTCTCACAACAGGATGTTTCACACACCAGCCCACTTAGAGTAGCTGGATGAGAGAAGTGAGAAGGTGTTGGGTGAGGAAGGAACAGAGAAGGTAGGAGGGGGTTGTATAGGCCTTTTTAAGGACTTGCTTATACTCTGAAATGGGGAACTTAAGATTTTGTAAATTGAGTTTTTAAATTTTATATAGCAATGTTTATATATATCAACAGCTATACAATTATATTAAAAATGATGTGTTTACAACAGTAAATTGTAATCCAACAGCACTTTTATTCTAGCCTTACCCCTTACTTGTAACTTCTCCACCAGTCCCATTAACCTTGATGCATTCATTTACTTAATTGCTCAAATCTCCCTGGATGTAACTTTAGAAAGCAAGCCTTCAAGAGGGAGGAAGGGGCAGGAAAAGGGAGCAAACTACACTTTGAAGGTTTGATCAGACTAGGATCTTCTGATCTTCATCTTACCCATCTGTAGGAGTGGGAGTTGCAAAGAGTGTTTGGAGGGATGATGTTGCTATCCTATCCATCTAATATATTGGTTCTCAACTTTTAATTTAACTTTGAACTTGGCTGTGTATTAGCATTATCTGAGAAACATTTTCAAACACCCATGCATAATCTATACCCGGTATCAACTACATCCCAATCTCCAGGGGTGAAACCCACTCATCCGTATTTTTTAAGCTCCCTGAGTGATTCCAACATGAGCCAAGGTTAAGCAAGAATGAATAAGGCAGATTTCTACCTTTGTGAAGTAGGTTATAATGATCAGATCATTATCTCAAGATGTGTTTTTCAAAGGCAGTGTATTGGTAAATGGCAGTGTAAAAACGTGAAGTGTGAGAAGCTCATATCTCCAATTTAAGCTTTAAGGCTTAAAGTGTTTTCTGTTTCGGTATTTAATAAGCATTTTGTCCTTTGAAAATGTATCCCTCAAAGACCTAATGAAGAACGTGGAACCATGGCTAAAATTTTCATTTTATTTGCCCTCCAGCAATACTTCTCAAACTTTAATGTTCTTATGAATCACTTAAATATCTTGTTAAACTGCTGACAGAGTTAGTAGACATGGGTGGGGTCTGAAAGGCTTTGATTTCTACAAAGTGATGCCAGAGTTCCTGGTCTGGGGACCATGCTTTGGTGGTAAGACATCTGAGTCTCTGCCTAATCATTTAGTCAGTCTAATTTAGGGGCATAAGAACCTCTTTTAAATCTGATAAAACCTAGGAAACTTGCCCCAGGGGAAAAAAAAAGGGCATATCCACGTATACATCTGGGAATGCATTTCCAGGGGTATCATGCATTTATTCAATGAATACCTGTTTACGAGTACCAAGTAGTTTTCTGGGGTCTAATTATAGAGTGATGGACAAGGTAAGATCCTCACCTCATGGAGCTTGGACTGCAGTACACGAGGCACGTCACGTAGTAACGGTGCATTAGAATGGCATACCATGGTCATGTGGTGGACTGGGTTGAAGGAATGCAGGGCACGGTCTGGCAAACCGGTGTGTCTGTGGAGATACCATGGGCAGAGACCTGAATTGGAGGGAAAGCATCCCATGCAATAAGCTCAGAGGGCCCGACGTGGAAATGAGCTCAGCATATTCAACAGACAGTACGCACCTGGGTATGGCAGAAACTGCGAGTGAGTGACAGGAAGTGACTTGAGGGCAGAGGGACCACATCATGCAGGGCCTTGTAGGTAATGGCAAGGAGCTGCTTCCACCCTTCCTACTTGCTCAACCCCCTTTTAGACCCAAAGGGAGTTACAGTCTCCATTTTAAGAACTCCAGATGAGGAAGCTAATTTAGGAATGGAAAGAAAAAAAAAGTCTTTTGGAGATGAAAGACTCAAGAGAGTATGAATACATCAGGAAATCCAAAGAAAGGAGATAAGCAAACTCAGGACAGAGCCCTTCTCTGGACTTCCACAATGTCTTGAGCAGAGCTGCTTGGTGAATTATTGCAAGTTTAAGTTCCTATCTGCAAGCAAAATTTGTTACTAAGAGGCTTCTAGTGTCCACTGTGCCTCTGCCCACAGGGGAATGCTAGGACATCTCAGGCCTGTGCAAGACGTGCCCAGAGGCTTGCCATCTCTACTCCACCTCCAGTGGCCAATAATGGCTTCAGGTTAGCATCAGCCTGACTTTGCTCAGTTGTAAGGAGAGCTTGGAAGTGGCTTTATTCAACATGTCATTCTGCTTTGGGGAGCCTGTGTATGATGTGGTGATCTGAGTTTGCGCAGACTCCATTTCATAAAGTGCCTCTTAAATGGCAATTGTCTTTTAACTCCTGTCTTGAGAGTTGACTTCAGACTTAACAGTTAGTAAAACAGCTGCCCATCAGGATTAAGAAGATTTAATTAATACTTGACGTTTTCCAGAGATCCTCTTAGGCCCCTAGATTATAGGATGGAAAATGCACTGGCATTCTGCTTTCATGATGATTTCTAATTTATCTTTTTCCTTGAAGTGAAGCAGAAAATAAAGTATTTAAAATCTCAGTTCTAATTTGATGGCTGATGAATGGAGAAACAGCGCTGAGCCTGGGGCAACCTTTAGATTGGGAGGTTAAGCAAGGCACTCTGGCCTTTGCTGGGCCTCATCTATGACAAGATGATGAACTAAGCAGGCCTCCAAATCAGGCTGAGGTGTATAAAAGGTCCTCGGTCGCCCCCACCCCCCCGTTCCCACACACAAATAATAAAACATTATTATACACATACACACATCAACCAAATATGTTACTATAAGTATGTTTTACTTGCCCAAAATTATTTTGCAAGTTGAATGCTTGACCCTAATTTTGTGAGGTGACTGCATTTGGGGAAGAGGTGCTGCTCTGAAACCTCATCATCCACCACATTGGACAGGGCACCCTGACAGGGACCTCTATGCAACAAACAGTGGGGACAACTTATGAGGACAGTCACCAGCCCGAACGCTCTACAAAGGGCAGCAACCTGTTGTCTGTCTCTCCAAATAGAAAGTAAGTCCTCGGGACCAGGGCCATTTTTTTTTTATTCCCTACTGTATTTCTAGTTCCTAGAACAGTGTCTGGCACACAGTAGGTAATTTGTTGAATAGGTGGAGCCAGGTATTGGTGCTTCAACTTCGGTAGCTTCTAGCAGTGCTGTACCTTCCATGGGAAAAGTCCCCGGGAGCAGGTAAGGGGGTGGGGGTGCTAACACAAACCATGACCCATGAGCATTTTGAGACTGAATTTCAAAAGTCTCAAAAGGGGTGGAGGAAAGATTGTTTTGTTTTCTCTAGCCCAGCTACCCCTTCCTTTCCCCATTAGTAGGATCCGAATGTGACAGCTAGTGTGTTACAAACCATGGCTGCTCCAAGACAGATACAATCACCAAGAATCCTATCATGAATGATTTGCAACCTTAAGCACGCTTTATTTATTCATATTGAAACCCAGATGTTTAATTGGACTTGTTTAAATTCAAATCATTTGCAGATCTCCCAGTTTCAATAGGTTCCTACAGATAGCGAACTTTGCTCATTATGTGAAAGAATATGAGAGTGACGTTTTAAAAAATGTAAAGATTTAAACTTCTCATAGTTCTTGCAACCATGTCTTTCATGGCTGCCGTTAATAAAACACAGCTAAAGTGGCTACAATAACGGCGGGCCATTTGGAAATCATTTGCGTATAAAAAAGACGTAACGTTTGAGTCTCTTTGGAACATCAGATACTGAACAGCCCTGGAGCCCAGTAGCTGTCAGGAAAGCAGAGAAACGGTAGGCACCTTCCCATTGGCTGGAGGGGGTCACCCAGATGTCTGGCTCTCACATAAAAGACAGGAACCACTGAAGTTAGTTTCCACTTCCATGCAAAGGGTGATAGTATAAACAGCAAAAAGATGGCAAGACTCCTGTTACTTTTCCTTCCAGGCCTTGTGGCTGTAGGCACCGCGCATGGAATATTTATGGACAGACTTGCTTCCAAGAAGCTCTGTGCAGATGACGAGTGTGTCTGTAAGGACTTTCTTATGCCTTTTGTTGTCTTTCTATTAAATAATTGAAAAACTATTCACTACCAGCATAAAATCTAATTGTTCTTTGGAGTGAATCCTCTCTAATGTGTATGTGGTCATTGTTTCTCCTGGTCTGTACCTTTTGGAATCTTACCTTTTGGAGAATTCACTTGGCCAAGATTTCTGTTAGATGCAGCTTTAATGCTTTGGATCTCTTAACTCTCCTTGAACTGAACCCAAGCTGTGAATGGGGAGGTAGTAGTCACGCAGATGTTCTAGTTTTCTGACCTGTTTTGCCTTTTTTAACTGTTTTAAAATCCAGGCACCTAAAAAGTAGTCATTCAATGGTTTTTGTTTGTTTGTTTTGTTTTTATTTATTTTTTCTTCTAGATACTATTTCTCTGGCCAGAGCTCAAGAAGATTATAATGCCCCAGACTGTAGATTCATTAATGTTAAAAAAGGACAGCAGATCTATGTTTACTCAAAGCTGGTCAAAGAAAACGAAGCTGGAGAATTTTGGGCCGGCAGTGTAAGCTGAGATTATTAAAAATACACACACATCTTGACATACGTTGCTCTCTAATTTTTTTCTCTATTACTTATCTTCAACTCATTTTAAAGTTTAAAACTAGCTGTAAAGAACAATGTAGAAATTGTAGATGCAAGTGCAAAATTCATATATAAATGCTTCTATTTGCATGTTGAAGAAACAATGAACATTTCGTAACAAAATCAAATGTAGGGTTTTGGGATGTTTTGGCAAGAAAAACTAGTCAAATACATGGAGCTTGAACATCCCAAAGTGTCTGAAACTTACTCAAAACTGTTTGGGTGGATTTGCCAAGTACAGGCATCTATGTTGGCAGTCAGTCTACATTTTAATACTTCTAAAGAAGTTTTAGCACCCTCTTTAAAGACTCTGCTTTTTTTGGGTTAAAATATGCGGGGGTGGGCTCTGAGTAGGGCTGCAGCAGGATTGATTTGCTGTCTTTATCTGCAGCTCCACAGATAGATCCTCAAGCAATGAAGAATTCAATCTTAAATTCACTCAAGTATCAGTTCATTTAAATTTTTAAAAACAGAGGCATATGAGTCCTTCAAAATAAAAGTGTCTATTGAGTTTTTTAAAAAATTCACTGACTTTATTTATGGTTCCAAAAGGATTTCAGGAAGCCCACAAGATTGCACAAAATAATGACATGGTAAGGTAGTGAGACCAGTAAGACTGGGCCGCAAAGGAATAGGTACATATTTTTTCTGAGTTGACTTAGATGCTATCAGTGAACTTCAAATTTGGCTCCAAGCCTGTTGAATTCAGAGTGGAAAACGAGCCCCGGGCAGTCATGTAGCTCCCACTAACAGCAAAGAGGATGCCTGAGGGTTTCTCGAAGAGCACTCAAGTCAGCTTTCTCCCCCTGACTATTCCACTTCTGGACACTCAGGTGTACGGCAGTGATCGCCAAGAAGACGAGATGGGCACGGTGGGTTATTTCCCCAGCAACTTGGTTGAGGAGCAGCACGTGTACCAGGAAGCCACCAAGGAAGTCCCGACCACAGTAAGTGTCTCAGACAGGGCCAGAAATGGACTCAGATCTTGGGGTAATGCAGGCTGAAGTTAAAAATGCATCATGTGACTTGTAAGAAGTCCCTAATTTCCAATGGTGACTTTTCTGAGACAGTGAGGTTTGGGGAGAGCATTTATACCTACTATCAATGTTGAAAGTATATTGAACTTTCTCCACTGACACACTTTTGTTTGAGGTGAAAATTATCTATGTTACAAAGAAAAAAGAAACATACTATTAACTGACACTTAGTGATGGTTACACATTTATTTGCTAAAGACATGGGCTGGGAAAAAAATTACTACCTGTATTTACTAAAATGAAAACATTCTGAAAAAACCTTTGAATGCCTTAATTTTGTGGATAATAGGTGGATAGATTCCACTTATGCATGAAAAAAAATGAAACTCTTTTCAATGCCCTGGGGTCTTGTAAACCCAGGACAGAAATAAAATATCCCTTTTGAGCTACTTTGTAAGGTGGTTGTTTTGAAACTGTTCTCCTGGAGCTTCGCTGTGCTGAATACCTTCAGAACATTCCCAGCTTACACAAATGGGACTCACGTGTCACTGCTTCTTAGCACTAAGCTGGAATGTATCAAATAACCATAAATTAAAAGCATATTTGAAAACCTTCATTTTAAGTAATTTTTTAAAGCCAAACTATGTCATAATCTTTGGGGTTCAACCTTTACTTATTTTAAATCCAAATTTCCCTTTGATGAGGTATGATTTTAAATAAAGAACCTACATCTGTTTTTTGGGCTCTGCCTGCTCAGTTCAATCTCTTTTTGCTTCTCTCCCCTCCAGGATATCGACTTCTTCTGCGAGTAAGACAGACCAATCTGCCAATAGGAAGAAAACACCAAAAATAAAGGAAAAAGCAAAAATAACCAAAAAGTACACGTTCCTAATTTCTGACTATTGTTTCCAGGATTTTATTACCTTACAGGAGGGCTGGGGTTGGGACCAGAGGTGGCAGGTAAAGGAGGAGCTTCAGCTCAGTCTCGTTTTCTGTTGGCCAGGTTGTCCCACCACATAGCAGGGTGACATTTGGCTCAAGTAAGCAAATTGAAAGCAGAGATTGTTTTTCAGCCTTCTCTTACACAGGGATGCATATAGAAGATGGGTTCTTTGTAGCTATTCCTAAATAGTAACTCTTCCCAGGCCTTTGTCTCCCTGTGTAAAGTTAGTAGGTAATACGTCTTCCCTTTGGATATGCTATTTTCTACCTATTTGTCTCTCTGGCTAAATGGAGTTTTATAGTGTCTCCAAAGGGGCTGTATCATCAAGGAGTATTTTAGGATTGTTGTTACTTTTAATATTTGATGACTTTGGGATGTGAAACTGTTTGGACTCATAGATGTTTGGGCCATCCTTTTAAACTTCTCTTTTAAAAAAGTCTCAGCAATTATTTCAATTGAATAATTTTACCCTCTAAATGATCAATTTAGCTCTTTCCAAATTTTAAATAAGTATATGTGCATGTAGTGACAGTTTATGACAGTTTATAAAATATTTTTAATGAAATAGTTTCTCCTTAATGTGCACTGTCACTGGATATTATTCAAGCTTCAAGTAAAAAAACAGAGAAAAAAAAGTCTGTATGTTATTTTTTCTACTTCTACTTAAACTTCGAATTTCCTCTTCCTGTGCAAATTCTTCTAGTCAAGGATAATGTGTCAAGAAAATCTAGTGAGGAGATGCATATTGGTGGTTCTGATAGACCCACAAGTTTTTTTTTTATATATTTAACTGGGAATCTCCTTCGATTTTGTATTACTGATGTAATTCTTTTTTATGTAATTGTAAGTATTTTGTTTGTTTACATATAATTAAAACGCCTGTGCTAGGCTCAAAAAAAAAAAATCACAATTTCTTTCTTACAAAACTTTTAGAAACATATTTTACCTTGGGGTATAGAAGGGAGAGGAGGCTTGGAAATGGGGTTGGAGCCTCAGTTTTCTGTGGTCTCATCACCCCACAAGCATGAAGAGGAGGATACCTAGGACAAGGTGGAGACTTGGACCCCAGGCTCATTTTTCATCTGTGTCCACTGTGACTTCGCGTGAATATGTTTTTGCCAAATTCTTATGGAGTTCAGTCAAATAAATGATACCACACACACACACACACACACACACGCACACGCACACGCACACGCACACACACACACACACCCATTAGTTTATTTGCTTCTATCTCTATTCCATAAAAAGTTTCAGGCAACATCTAGAGCTCTCAATTCCTTATAATTTTAAAAGAAGAGGTAATTATCCTACGTCTGTATCTATTTGCCTTTCATTTGCTGTCTCCCCCATTCCAGATATCCCATCATGCTTTGACACACCCAGAACCCCCACCGTGCCCTCAGTTTGTCCAAAGTGCCCTGTCTGGCTGGCCTCGCACATCCACCCTGACTCCCCAAGCACAGGGCCCCCAACTGCAAATTCCCTCCTTGCCCCAGTCACAGGACTGATATTTACGAAGAGAACAGGGGGCTCCGTGCTGGAGGATTTGAGGGACAATGCAGCCTCTGGAACCCCTACGCATCGGGGAATCTTCCTCCCTCCCTCCCCACTAAGAGCAAGGACATCTTAAGGGACCTCTAAGATGTTGTCAATCCAGTGATGCTTTCACAACTTTTCCCCAAGTTAAACCTGAAACTGTCCCCACAAACCCAGAAGGCAAGGAGAGATGGGAGAAAGAGGCAGGGCACTCTAGCTTGGTTGATAGCAGGGTAAGAGAAGCAAGAACTTATATGTGAGGCCACAGGACCTCTCATCCTGACTAAGTTCAGCAGCAGTTTTTGTGCAATAAAGCTTGACAAAATCTTAGCATATTTCATATGCTTAGAACATCGGTGCCCAACTGACGGTACACGTACCCCCAAGGGGTACATGTTGGGCTGTTCAGGTGTATGTAAAAAATAATCAGTGATGTTGAAAAAACAAGTAAAGTAAAAAAAGTGCAAAACTTAGTTATGGAACAATAAATGCTAAGATTAAATCACTGTTAATAGAGACACTTCAAAATTAGATCACATTAAAGAATGATGGTCGGTGAGGGTGTGGCTATGAACCCTTCCCCCAAACCGCTCTTCTACCCGTCATTATGCAGGGTTGCAGAACAATCCATTTGCAATGTTTCTAGACTTCCCCAAACATAAAAATACATCCATAGCCAGACTGTGTGATCAGTTAAGTTATTCACTGAGTAAAATAAGTGTGTTGTCTTTAATCATGATTCTTTTCAAGTGTTTTTTTTTAAATTTAATGTTTAACATAGTTTCAGTTATTGTCAGTGATTTTTAAGCACGTCAGTTATGGATCAGTGGTTGAGAATGAGAATGGTTAGAAAAACAAAACTTGGTGTGGGTTATAACCCATCACCAAGTACTTACTTCTCAACACGTGTCTGCAGCTACGAGTACACCCACACTGGGAGACAGTAAAAAGGTGCGGCCTCAGGTACTACATGGAAGAACAGGAAATACTCTGGAGAGTATAGTAAATAGGGGTTTTCAGCTGTAGGGGATGATGACTGTCCTAAGCCTTTGTGTGTTGTGTGTGGGGAAATATTATCCAACAGTTGCATGCAACCCTCTCTACTCACGCAACATTTAGAAACTAAACATGCTGTGAAGAAAAACAAAGAAATACTTTATTTTCTGCACTTAGAAAAGCATCCAACTGTTACTTCATACGTGATGTCAGGAAAGAAAGACCATGAGAATGCATTTGAGGCTTCATGCTATATTGCTTATTGCATAGCTAAATGTGGTAAGAACCACACCATAGCTGAAGATTTAATTTCTCCTTGTATTAAGGATAATTGCTTTGTATGTTGGGAAAGAACATGTCTGCAAAATCAATACTATCTCTTTTCCAAACAATACAATGTCTTGATGAAGTCAGGAAATGAAGCTGTGGTAATAGATAGAATTAGAAAAAGTAACTTCTTTTTTATCCAGGTCAATGAAAGTGTAGACGTTGCTGATTTTTCTATTTTGCTTATCATTGTGAGCTACTTGGTAGAAAATAAAATAGAGGAAAACCTGTTGCTTGTTACCTATGGACAGAGCATACCACAGGTGAAGATACTTTTAATGTAATCGATGGTTATTTCATTGAAAAGGACATTATTAATTGGTCAAATTGCTGTGGTGTGTGCACTGATGGAGGCAAGCTTATGTCAGGTTGTTTTGTAGGCCCTCGTGGCAGAATTAAAGAAATAACTCCCCATGTACCATGGAGTCACTGCAGGATTCATAGACGAAGTCTAGCATTCAAGCCTCTTCCTAGTGAACTGAAAAATGTTCTCGATGAGGCTGTAAAAGTTGTAAATTTATAAAGGCACAACCACGAAGCTCCAGATTGTTTAAAGTGCTGTGTGAAGACGTGAACAGCATTCACAGCATATTCCTTTTGCATATGGAGGTGAGGTGGCTCTCTCGTGGCAAAGTACTTACATGAATATTTGCACTTAGACATGAAGCTCAGAGATTTTTTTTTTTTTTTTTTTTTTTTTTTTTTTTTTTTTTTTTTTTTGCTATGTGGGTAGCTCCCTGACTGGGAATCGAACCCAGGCCACAGCACTGACAGCGCCAATGCCGAAGCCTTAAGCCACTATACCACCAGGGAACTCCTCAGGGACTTTTTTGAAGGCCATCATTTCTCTCTTGCTCCAAAGTTTCAGGACAGTGATTGGCTTCCAAGTCTTGCACATTTATCAGCTATTTTTTGAGAAATAAACAAACTCAACTTGGGACTTCAAAACAGCTCAGTCACTCTTTTCAGAGTAACCAACAGACTTGAGTCAGTGATTAAAAGCTGGACGTCCAACCACTATGGAAAACAGTATGGAAATTCCTCAAAAAATTAAAAATAGAACTGCCTTATGATCCAGCAATTCCACTCCTGGGTATTTATCCAAAGAAATCCAAAACACTAATTGGAAAAAAATATATGCACCCCTATTTTTATTGAAGCATTATTCATAATAGCCAAGATATAGACACAACCTAATGCCCATCAATAAATGATTGGATAAAGAACCTGTGATATGTTCACACAATGGAGTATTACTTGGCCATAAAGAAGAATAAAATCTTACCTTTTACAATGACATAGATGAAACTAGAAAATATCGTGCTAAGTGAAATAAGCCGGACTGAGGAAGACAAATACCATGTGATCTCACTTACATGTGAAAGCTAAAGAACAGAATAACTGAACAATCAAAATAAAAAGAAAATTTTTTGCACAGGCAATAGTTTAGTAGTTGCCAGAGGGAAAGGGGGAGGGGATGAGGAAGGAGGAAGGAGGATTCAAATACATGGCGATGGAAAAAGAATGACTCCGAGTGGTGACAACACAATGCAACATGTAAGTGATAAAGAACTATACACCTGGAACCTATGTGATTTTATTAAACAATGTCACCCCAATACATTTACTTTAAAAAGCAAAAAATAAACAAATAAACTGGGCTTTTGGAAAGCCTGTATTGAAAGAGGTCAGCCTGAAGTTGTTGAAACTCTGCATAATTTCTTATCTGAGAATGACATGCACCTATCCCAAAACATGACAGAGAGTATTGTAAGCCACTTGGAAGGTCTTCAAGTGTCCTTTATAAGTACTTCCCTTAACGTAGACAAGAAAACAACTGGATTGCAGATTCCTTCAATGAAGAATTCTTCAAAGAAGCTAAACTATCAATCAATGAAAAAGAGCAGTTTATCCAACTTTCAACTGATTCTTCTTTAAATTCTGATTTTAAAAGAAAGCATCTTATCACCTTCTGGGTAGAAGTCAGTGAGGAATACGAACAGCCCAGTGAGAAGGCACTCAAATTCCTCCTGCCATTTACTGATATACTGAACTAGTGGAGAGAGCTTTTTCTTCTTACACCTTCATAAAAAACAAGTACCACAACAAGCTTAATGCAAGACCAGATTTAAGACTGTATCTTGCATTTTTTGAGTCTGATTTTAAGAAACTAAGTGCATCAGAGCAAGCTCAACCATCTCACTCACAATGTTTTATTCAGCTAGTGATCTGCATAACAATTATTCCAGACTTTTCAGATAACACAAATCAATAGTTAAATAAGTTAAAATTTCATTAACTACTTGATCATCGTTATCAATATTTAACTGTGTTACAAATATTATAGAATTAAATCTGTGGTGTGTACTTTTAGTGTAGTAATTTTTCTTTCCTACCTTATGACCTCGTTTCCACTATTTTACATTGAGATAGACGCTGAACAACAGTGTCAGTTATTTAAAAACAGCTGTTTTATAAACAAGGGGTACAATTTATAGAAGTGGGTTTCAAAGGGGTGCACAAGTGAAAAAAGGTTGGGAGCCACTGGCTTAGAATAAATGGAGGGTCTTGGTGCCTTTAGGCATCACACAATCCTGACCCGAAATAAATGTGGGCATTTATTGCTTCTCGTGTTTATTGGGTGAGGAGACACTTGTGCCCTTCTGGATCTGATTCAATACAGAGAAGTATTAAGCTCATTTGTGTAGCCTTTAAAGAAATCTCTGGAGGGAGTAGATATTTCGGCTCTGAGTGGAGAGAAGAAATGGGATCGAGTGCTAAGGAGAAAATCTCATTTCTTTAACCATCAGCCTCATCTATCTGAAATAGTGAAAAAACGTCAGAGGAAGACAAACTTGCACAATCTAATACTCTTCTATGTCTGTACCCTTGAAATGCAATTTTCGTGACTTAAAGGCCTTTTCATGCTGTGGCATCTTCTCAGCTGTGTCACCTACAAATACCCAGGCTATAGCGGTAATTTAATCAGGAACTGACATATTGATCCACATGTTTTGTATAATCTACTCTCTAACTCATGATTAGCAGAGACAGAGAATGCTCCCCAACCTGTGATTTAAATATTTTTCTAAATGAAAATGACTTTTCTGTCACACATGAACAATTGTTTTAATCATTTTTTCTCAAGCCTATGCTAGGCTAAAAGCCAGTGTGTTTTGGAGGTAAAAAATGAGGCGGTGCTTCTCATACGTCACCCACCTTTCCTGCCTCTCCTCTCTTCTCAGCCCCCATCTCCCCCTTTCCTATTCGCTCCCGCCTGCGAATTCATTCTGGCCAAATGAGCCAGTGGAGATGGGACTGGTCACTTGTGTGAGCCATCTCATGCCGGGCTGAGAAAACAAAGACAGCACTTCTCAGCCTGCTCTTCCCCTGTCCCCTGCCCTTCATGACTCCACAATGACGTAAGGGCCTTTTTGTCTATTTCTAGATCTTTTTCTGAGCTCAATTACTGCTACTCATACCATTGCAAACGGAGGGAGCTGCCTCCGCGAGGGTCAGAGGGACAGCCCAGGGACTGGGTCCGCTGGACGGACTCGCAATGCTGGTCTCTCCTACAGGAGAAGGAAGAGGGGTGCAGGGGCCACGTGTGTTCCCGAACCCCACGGCTACCTGGAGCAGGCAATGAATGGACGTGGTGGAAAGGACCCGAAATCTCGAGCATCAGCTGTACACCAGTGTTTTAGCTGACATTCTTGAGAAGCAGACTTGAGATGAGGACTTAGGTAGAGTGATTTATGGAAGAATGTCTCCAGCAGGAACAGGAGGGGACAGAGGGCAGCAGGATAGGGAAGGAGGTAAATACGGGTGCAGCCTCAGGCAAGGCCTACGGTCCTGGCTCTTGCCTGACCCCACTGGAGCCTCGGAGGGCAGTAAGTTACACCTCAGAGGCTGCCTGGACCTGCATCAAGGAAGCTCAGACTCCTTCTGGCCCCAGTGTCACTGATTAAGGGGTTGCTCTGGGGAATGTCATCTCCAGGCTGTTCTGGCCCTCTCGGTCTGTGGGCAAAGCAGGCTCATAGGTGCTGAGGGTGCATGGCCACCCTAAAAGGGCATTTAAGGGCGTTCTGGGGGAGCACTGACATTTTCTGCTGTCGCCTGGCCCTGTGAGCGTGCGTGGGCCCCTGCCACATTCTTTGTGAGGGAAGTGGCAGCAATTCTGGCCTTCGTTCTCCTGCTACATCAGCTTTCATGGACCCTGAAACTTTCTGATGAGCAAGTTAGCAGCCGTGAAAAACTTCAGTGGCACCAGGGTGACATCTGGCGGTAGGCCTGGGATCTGGCATACAGAGAGACGTTTCTAAACTTAAAGCCAGCAGCCCGGGCCTGAGCATCCTTCACAGAATTTAGAATCATCAATATCCGGCTGCTGCCTCCGATGGACTTTAACATGATCCACCTCTCCCCTCCAACACACACAGTGTTAAAATCTGCCTGTCACATGGCACAGAGAGGGGTAGTCATATGCCTTTATTGCTGACATTAAAATAAATCCAAGTGATTTAAAAATTCCCACCTTAGAGGAAAGCTGACATTTCCCTTTCTGACTTGTTTGGCATGTTTGCCTTGAGTGGGGAGGCAGCCCCGCAGAGTTATAGATTGTTTCAGCTGATTTCATTCATTTGCAGAAAAGCAGCAGTAGCACCTTGAGTTCAGAGAGTAGAAGCTTCTCTAGAGATCAATTAACAGCACCCCCAACCCCCGAATGGCACAGGACTTGCTGTGACAGATCAATCACTTACGGAGCACAGGAGCTGGGCCCTGCAGCTGGACAAGCCGGCTTCAGGATCGCCAGCTCTCCAGGACACCGGGCTGCAATACGAGTAGAGAAAAGGAAGTCTAGGTTTCCACTTCATTGAATAGGGTGATGCTCTGCAGGGGTGACTGTGACTCCATTTCCTCACTTCCTTCCAAGGACGTTTGACAAAACCTGGAGACATTTTTGATTGCCCTGCTGACGTGTAGTAGGTAGAGGCCAGTGATGCTGATAAATATTCTACAATGTACAAGGAAGCCCCTAACCAAGAATGACCCAGACCCCAATGGCAATAATGTCCAGTGCGGATAGTAACCAAAGGGGGAACTGTGAAAGAATGGCAAATATTTGGAAGGCTGAAGCCGGGACCTGGCTGTGTGTTCATTCTTCAAGTCCAATCTGGGGTGTAATTTGGTGAAGGCACTCCCCTTCCATCCCCATTTTAAACGTGGTCCTTTTGCTTCCTGCTCTAGCGGTGCACGCTCCTACTCCCAAACTAACGTGTCACCAAATGCCCTTCAAGAGCTCCAGGAGGGCTTAGTGCTCGCAGAAGGTTGACACAATATGGGGACGGAGGGCCATTTGCCTTCCTTCCCACACTGGTTGTTGGTCTCCTCTTAATTGCTTTTCAAACAGCTACCAAGTCTTCCTAGCCTTACAGCTTCTTCCAGAAGATGATTACAACGTCTTATTATTTTTCAAGCAAAACTCGTGCTCCCTTCCCCCTCGGTAATCTATGCACTGTCGACTCCAATAGTGCCAGCCTCTTGCCCTGACCCAGCTCTCTTTTTCCTTTATCCCCCCCTCCTTTGCTATTGTCATCCAGGTTAGCCTTTCTCAGGAAAGCTTCCCGGGCACACAAGTGTGTTCATAGAGTCTCTGTACATTTGTGGATACCATATATATATATATATATATATATATATATATATATATATATATGTGTGTGTGTGTGTGTGTGTGTGTGTGTGTATTGCACATTTATATATATATTGCACATTTAGGCCAATGTTGACATTTCTCATTCCCTAGAGGAAGAACATACTTGAACGTTAACAGCTAAACGTGCGGTGGACTTTTCAGTGCATGCTTGGCTTCTGAGACAGGGAGGAAGATGCATGCAGTCCTCATCTGTTAGATGGGCTTGTCACAAAGAGATATGGCATTGGAGACCTAATCTGCAATTTGTGACTTTACTTCATCCTGGAAGCAGACATGAATATAGATTTTTGAATAAAACCTAACTTAAGCCCTGCTTGTTATGTGTCATGAGCTTGAATGAAGCTTATGGAATTTATTCTTTGAAGTTGCGATTGAATTTAAGTTTAAAAGAAAGAAAACACCCCTGCCCTGAAATGACATGGCACCGCATTTGTCAAAACGGATGAGCTGAGCGACAGGAAAGCAGAAGATGGCTAAACGACACACTAGAGTTTGGAATTTGGGTTTGAGCACGGCAAATCCTACCCTTGCACGCCGTCTGCCCTCCTGAGATGCCTGATAAGGGAGGGGGAGCCACAAGGCGAAAGGACCAGGTAAGTGGCAAAGTATCAGCTTAACTGACCTTCTCCAGGCAGGCATCCGAATTCGCCCCATGTCCTAGAATAGGGCTCCCGGGGCAGAGGCTGGGCTGGGGAGTGCGGCTCACACCGGAAATTCTAGTTCCTATGTCCTCAAGTCTCGGTCACCTGGGTCCGAGGCACAGGATTCAACTAGCCAGATAAACAAAGGGCTGATCCCACTCAACAACAGGTGGAGGAAATGCAACGGCGAGGAGGAAGAGCAGATGCTCCTGACACCTAGTCTATGACACCTGCATCTTTTTGCCTGATGTCATTTATAGTCACTGGAGTTTGTCTACCCTCCCAGGGCAGTCTGGAAGCAGCCAGGAATTAACACCTCCTAGGAGGAGCCTCTAACCGATGACTGACAAAAACCAATGTTGGTGTACAAGAAGCTAATCTGTCACTATGGGAAGCAGAAAGAACCTGCAGACTTCTCACGTGAGACAGTGAATCGCTGTTTGCTGAGCTCCTGAAGGTTCAGTGCCTTGCAGCCCAATGGATTCTTTCCACCCCCGCCCCAATGGATTCTTAATGCATGAGCTTGCTATCATGACGACCATGCTGTGTTTGGCTGATCTGTGCCAGGACTTGGGCACGTGGTGTAAAGAGGAGGCTGAGCAGGCTGCCTTGAATGGAGGAGAGAATCATGAAAAGCAGAATTGTGGGGAAACAGCAAGTTCTTCAGGGTAATTAGAGAAGGATAATTTGGATTTCTTCCTTTTGGGAAAAAATAGGGAAGAAATCTATAAAGTGTACTAACAAGATGAAAGGGTTATTAGAGAGAAAACTTTGGAAATTGCTGAGTGGTAATATTTCTAACCCAAGTTAATAACTTGCTGGAACCCCAAGAGGTAAGCATTTTGTCTTAGCTTTGCCATTAGGCACACAGCCGAAACCTTCGGTACATGATTTATAACCCTCAGATTTCATTAAAAAGTACTACATAGGGCTGACACCACTCAAGACGTCCCTGAGCCCGGGAGGTCAGAGATAAGGGGCTTTCTCCAAGGTCAGACCTAGGCAGTAGGGAGCCCTTGGACATGAGTAGGTTAAAGGAGACAATGAAAGCACACACCCCCACGCGTGTGAGCACGCACACGCACAAGGTGGGTAGTTGGTAGGAGTAATCTCTACGTATCCCATGGCCCCCGGGACAGATTTTTCAAAGATAGCCCCAGCAACATGCTCTTCTCTCACGTTCTTCCTACAGTGAGCATAGACCCTCCTCCATGAAGGGGTGTGGGGGGGGGAGTGGGGGGAGTCGTTGTTTCTCCCATTTTCATCTGGGTAGGCCTCTGACAGCAGTGAACCTGACGCCACGTGACTTCGAAGCATAGGTCACAAAGGGCAATACAACGTCCCATGGTTCTCCCAGGACTCCTGCCACATGGAAAGGCCACTGTCAATGTTCTGACCACAGGCCCCACTGCCAGCCCACATTGGCTACCCACCATCAGTCTTAGAGGCAGCAGCTATGTGAGTGGGGCTTCAGGAGATTCTAGCCACCAGCCTTTGAGCTGCCCCTGGGGCTGACCCATGGAGCTGTATCCCAAGCTACTAGCACTTTCCAAACTACAGGTTCATGGTCAAAGGAAGTGTTGCTTTAAGCCACTAAGTTTAGCAGTGGTTTGTTATTCAGCGATAGCTGGCCCTCCTCCCCCACCTCTGGAGGTCATGTGCGGAAGAGTTGCTCAGATGTGACTCGTGACAGGGAACGTTCACGAAGAGACACAGTGTCTACCACATGCGTGAGCTGGTCCAGCGAACTCAAGAAAGCAAGACTCTGAGTGTCAGCAGAGCCTCCACCGGGCGTCCGGAGACGTTGGCAGTAATACCGAGCGCGGTTCTGGCCCCACGCTTTAAGTCGTCCTGGTCTTAGTTTCCGTGTTGGTGGCTTTATTGAGAAAGAACTAAAGGGGTATTTGACGGAGGCCACCAACTGATCTCCCAAATCCACTTTCTCCTCCTTCCTTTGGTAGCAAGTTCCTGAATTTTACCAGTACACAGGCCATGGAGAATAAAGTTTTTATTACAGGCGTTTGTGAGGCCCCAGGCCACTCCTCTGGGGTCTGTCTATGAAACTGCAGCCCTGGAGACAGGCACCATTTCTCTGTCCCGTATCAAGTGTACAGGCGATCTCTCTGTTCTTTCTTCTCTAAGGCTGTCAGGCAGGTACAGGCATGACCCAGGCATGACCCAGCCACTGCCGTGGGGACAGCCCTCAGCCAAAAGGGGATGGATGTTGGAGGATGGACATCCCATCCTCAGATATAATAATTCTGAGCTGTGTTCTACAGTGTCCCTCAGAGGGCCCTGTGGGACTGACCTCCAGCTGCCCAGAGCAGTAAGCAGCTCATTAAAGCTCATTTCAGTGGCTCCGCTCTTTTCCCTGTTCACTTTACCTACTCATCCACTTCAATCTTTTGGGATTCCCTCCTAAATAAATTGCTTGTGCCCGAGTCCTTATCTCAGTGTCTGTTTTTGAGGGAATCTGAAGACAGATAATTACACTTCCCAGCATCCCTTGCAGAACTAAACCAAGTTGTGCCTGGCCTGTGCGGTTACTCCAAAAACTTTGATTTCTCTTTTGTTTCTCTTAGTCAGCAATGCTAGCGTGTGGCCTGTTGTTTAGCAGTTGACTGAACTTTAGAGCCCTTAGAGTCAGACTTCTAGGGTTCAAATCCTGGTTCTGCCATTTATGAGCTGTCTGACCTTAAGGAGGCCACTTAAGCTTGCTATGCCTCAGTTTCCTCATCTATAAAAAATGATGATGATCGTATTTTTACTGTGGCTATTAAATGAGGAAATATGTGCAAAGTGATGAGAAAAGTGCCTGATAGATAATGTTAAATCACAAAGGTACAGTTTTATGTATGTTAATAAAATATCTGACTCTTTGCAATGAATAAAGAATGGGGTGATTGGCATTCCTGCCACCAAAGCATGAATGAATGGAGGATCAAGGCAGGCGTTCTGGCTCTGAAATCAAATCAGGAGAATACCTGAACCGCAGCTGGGCTCACAGTGCCCAGAAGACAGCACAACAACTTGCTCTAGTGAAGTGACTTCCTAAAGACTTAAACCTCATACAAGTCCTGCAGATGTGGGCACAGGTGGAGGTCCCAAGGTTAGGGAGGAGGAGCAAATGGTGATGGTGCTATGTGGCACTTAAGAGACTCATGAAATTGCTCATGCAATCAGGAACCTCTTGTTTGGCTCTGCTTGCATTAATGCTTGCATAGTTTGTAATGTCTGCATTATATAAGCAGAGGCAACGTGCAGAGATAATAAAGGTGGTTTCTTTGTTATCTTCCATGGGGTGCTCACACCTTAACCATAGGTACAAAGACACACCTAGTCAGCTTAGTTTCAGACATGCTTGTTTTGTTTCTGCATTAAATTCGTTGAGAATGTCCGCTTAGGATTCTTTGAAAAAGAGACTGTCATTGGACAGATCTTCTTATCTTGGAAACAGGACTGAAAAAGAAGACATTTTTAAAAGGTGGAAGATGTTTTGAAAGTACAGCAGACAAAGTTGCAAGCGATATATCAAGATACAGCAGCACAAGCTGCTGTACATACTTCATGCTGCAGTGTGGGCCACTCAGAAATTTCCATCTCACAGAGCAGTTCCTTTGCAACAGGAGCTGGAAAACTATTCGGGTAATGGGGTTCTATTGTTCTCATAGTGTGAAAACAACCATGAATTCATCGTTAATGCTTTAGATGATGATAGCTAACCATCACAGGGTACTTCCTAAGGTACTGTCTTGCCTCATTGAATCTCAAATCGATCCTATGAGGTGAATGATTTTACTGTATTTCCACTGCATAGATAAGAATTTTGAGGTATAAAGAAGTTAAGTAACTTATTAAGATCACACAATTAGGATTTGACCTCAGGAATTCTGGCTACGAGCCTGTTATCATAACTGCTATTCTACAATGAGGCATTTGAGGATCCGAGTTGCATTTTTAAAGTCCTTCCATTACGTTTCCTGAAATATTTGAAATTTGGAGTCCCTAAAAGGAAGTTAATAATCTTCTTAATCATTTTCTCCTCTATGCCATATTCATTTTTATTTTCTCATTTTTATTTGAAATAAATCCCAGAACCTAAAATTTATCATTTTAAACATTCAAAAGTGTACCATTCAGTTGTTTTTAGTATGTCCACACTATCCGGCAGCAATCACTGCTCTCTAATTCCAGAGCATCTCACCCGAAAAGAAACCTGCCTGCTTGCTGCCTCTCAGTATTGGGCAACAAGGGCAACAGCATCATTCCAAAGTCTCAGGCTGAAGGTCTTGGAGTTGTCTGAGAGTCCTCACTTTCTTACCCCATCTCACTGGCTCTGCTTAAAACACGTCCAGAGCTGAAACAGTTTTCACCACCTCTGTTATTTCTGCCCTGGTCTGAGTCACCTCCATGTCTCACCTGGATTACCGTAATGGCCCCCTAACAGGTCTGTTTCTATGCTTGTCTTCCCTTATAGTCTGGTCTCAGTGCTTCATTCATATTGTGTCATTCCTCTGTTTAGAATCCACCAGTAGCTCTTCATTTCAGTCAGAGCAAAAGCCACAATTCTTACAATGGCTTAAAAATTCCTATTGATCTGGCCCTCTGTTAACCTATCTCTTATTTCTGTCCCATTCATTCACTCAGCTCCAAACACACTGGCTTCCTTACCATTCCTCAAAAGACACCAGACACACCCTCACATCAGGGCTTTTGCAACAGCTATTCTTCCTACTTAAATGCATTTGTTCTAGATAGCCATGCATTTATCTCCCATAAGTTTTAGTGCAAGTGTCATCTTCTAAGTGAGGCTAATCCTGATAATCATATTCCAAATGGCAAACTGTCCACCACTTCAGCTCTCCCAATCTCCCTTTTTCTTCTCTACTAACATTTGATATAATTTATTTATTATGCTATCATTTATTGTCTTTTTCCCACATACAATTCCAGCTTTATGAGATCAAGAATCTTTGACTATTTGTTTCTTCCCTGACACTTGGTATATACTCAATAAATACTTATTAAATAATTCTGAAACATTAAAAACCGAAGGGCATTGAGAAACTTCAGGAAAATCATGTCAAACACTATGTAAGAAAGTCATGGGGCAGGGGTGTTCCCTGGCGGTGTAGTGGCTAAGGTTTCCGTGCTCTCAACACCATGCCCTGGGTTCAATTCCCAGCCAGGGAACTACCCTCTCCCCCTCAAAAAGGGAAATCATGGTTCAAGCTTGCAGGAAGCTAAAATTTGATATGATTTTTAAAGAATACTAGGGTGTAATAAGGCAATACATTAAATTTTGACAGTTATGTTTTCCTTTACTTGGAACAATTATAAAATAGGAGAAAATAAAGATGGTACAACATATGGCTCTGTGATAGAAGAAAAACAGTTATAATATAAATGCTTTTAATTTTACAATTTTAGAATAAAATATCAAAAAAAAAAGAAAAAAGAAAAAAGAATTAGGGTAAAAAACAACGTAAATTTTACCAATTTGGTAGAGCACAACTATAATTAATAAAACTTGGGAGGTTGAAGAGATAGGTGAAAAGAAATAAAATGAGCCCTAATATCTTCACCTTTTACACACACACACACACACACACACACACATGACATACTTTTGAAGGCCCATAAAAGAAGATCCTTTTAGATGCCAGGTGACAAATTTAACTCAGATGAGCTTTGCCATCTCTTGTACAATTTGTACTATTATTTACTTCAATTTTATTTTAGTTGAAATTATTTATTACTTAAACATATAATCTTGATATAACTGAAACAGAATAAAAATGCTTTATTTTTTGCCATGAATAAGAGTTTGTTATAATGGCAGTAAATTGGTTTAATTTAAAAATAAAATGTTAAATTATCAACATAATAAAAATAAATAAAATAAATTTATAAAAATATGTACATGATAGGTAATATTTCTCTGAGAATGTTGGTTCTCTTTATGATGATTCAAAAATAAAATGCTGGGCAAGTAATAATAAGTTAACTTGGTGATATCAGCAAAATGGTAGAAAGCTAGGGCAGCTAAACTTGTATTAGTCAAAACAGACTTTAAGACAAAGACTGTAATAAGAGACAATAGCATCATTATATTATAATAAAGGGGTAACTCCAACAAGAGGACATAGCATTTGTAAGTATTTATGCAACCAACATAGAAGGACCTAAATATATACTTGTAAATTAAATGTTAACAGACCTAAACAGAGAAATAGAAAACAACATAATAATAGTAGAGAACTTTAACAATGAATAGATTATCCAGGAAGAAAATCAACATGGAAATGATGGAATTGAAACAAACTTTATTTAAATGTACCTAACAGACACATATGGAACGTTCTAACAGTAGCAGAATACACATTCTTCTTAAGTGCACCTGGAACAATCCCTAGGATCGATCTTTTGACAGGTCACAAAACAAGTCTCAGCAATTTAAAAAAGACTGAAATAATACTAAGTATTTTTTCTTACCACAGTAATATGAAACTAGAAATAAATAATATGTAAAAAGCTGAAAAACTCTCAACTATGTAAAAATGAAAAAACATATAAATAACCATTGGGTCAAAGAAGAAATCAAAAGGGAAATCTAAAAATCTTAAAACTAATGAAAATGGAAGCACAACATACCTAAGCCTGTGAGATAATACAAAAGTGGTCCTAAGAGGTAAGTTTATAGGGATAAATGTGTACATTGTGAAAAAAAATCTCAAACAACCTAACTTTGCATCTCAAGAAACTAGAAAAAGAAAAAATTAAACTCAAAGTTAGCAGAAGGAAGAAAGGAACGAAGATACGAGCACAAATAAATGAATCTAGAGACCAAACAATAGAAAAAAAATCAATAAAACAAGGACCTGGTTTTTGAAAAGATAAACGAAATACACAAATAGCTAGACTAACTAAGAAAAAAGAGAGAAGATTCAAATAAATAAAATTATAAATGAAAGAGGAGATATTACAGCTAATACCACAGAAATACAAAGATCACAAGAGACTACTATGAACAATTGTATGCAAACAGATTGGATAATCTGGAAGAAATGAACAAGTAAATTCCTAGGAACAAACAACCTACAAAGACTGAATAATGAAGAATAGAAAGTTGGAAGTTGGAGTACATTAATAAAGAGTAAAGAGATTGAATCAGAAAAAAATAGAATCCCGACAAAGTAAAGTTTAGAAATAGATGGTTTCACTGGTGAATTTTACTGAACATTTAAAGAATTGATGTCAGTTCTTTTCAAACTTTTCCAAAAATTGCAGAGCAGAGCATAATCCCAAACTTATTTTATGAGGCTAGAATTACTGTTATGTCAATGACAGGTATAGACAATATAAGAAAAGAAAACTACAGAACAATATCTCCGATAAACAAGATACAAAAACTTTCTATACAATACTAGCAAACCGAATTTAACAGCTCGTTAAAAATATCATACTCTGTGATCAAGCATGATTTATCACTGGGATACAAGGATAAATCTGTTCAATATATCAAATCAATAAACATGATACACCACATTGATAGAATAAAATATAAAAATCATATGATAATCTCAATAGATACACACAGAGCATTTGACAAAATACAACATTCTTTCATGATAAAAATGCTTAACAAATTAGAAATAAAAGAAACATACCTCAACACAATAAAGACCATGTATGACAAGTCCACAGCTATCATAATCAATGGTGAAAGTTTGAAAGTATTTTTCCCAGATCAAAAACAAGACAAAGGTACCTACTCTCACCACTTCTATTCAACATGGTACTGGAGTACTAGCCAGAGCACCAGGGAAGAAGAAAAAAAATAGAAAGCATTCAAATTGGAAAGGAAGAAGTAAATTGTGTTTGTTTGAAGATGATATATTTGTGTATATATATATATATATATATATATATATAAAATCCTGAAGACTTCCCCAAAAAACTTTTAGAACTAATCAACAGATTCAGTAAAGTTTCAGGATACCAAATCAAGATCAGAAATCAGTTGCATTTCTATATACTAACAATGAACAACCTGAAAAGAAATAGAAACAATTCCTTTCACAATAGCATCAAAACGGTAAAATACTTAGAAATAAATTTAACCAAGAAGGTGAAAGATTTTTACACTAAAAACTATAAGTCTTTCATGAAAAAGATACAGACAAATGAAAAGATATACTGTGTTCATGGATCAGAAAAACTAATAGTGTTAAAATGTCCATGCTATCTAAAGTCATCTAGAGATTAAGTGTAATTCTTATAAAAATTCCAATGGCATTTTTCACAGAAATAGAAAAAACAATTTTAAATTTTGCTTAAAACCACAAAAGATCCCAAATAGCCAAAACTATCCTGAGAAAGAATAAAGCTGGAGGCATTACATTTCCTGATTTCGAACTATACTACAAAGCTATTTTTTTTTTTACAGGGCAGAGGGCGAACGCAGTCCCGCACTACCATAAATCATGCAGTTGAGTTTCCCACACTTGGGGAAATTGCAGGGGTCAGCACATCCAGAGTGCAATGGATAAAACCTTGCTCCGGGAAAACCACCCTCGTGATCATGGTATCTCCCCTGCCAGGTAAGTATTACAGAGCTATATTAATCAAAACAGTATGGTCTTGGCATAAAAATACAAGTAACCCCCGTATAACACGATTGTTAGGTTCCTAGAATGCCATGTTATGCAAATTTGTGTTATATAAAACAAAGAGCTAGTACAAAAAAGGGGGTTAGGTTCCAAAAGTTAAAAAGAACATACTATTATATATTTATAATTAAGAGAAATATCTTGAATCAATTTTCACCAAAAGGATAACATATTAATATTTATTAAATAATGTTTTCTTTGGCATATGATACTTTTTCTCCCTTTTCGAGCCGATCCAAAATCTGCATTTTTTGTTCTAGAGAGATAAAATGTCTTTTAAAAGATATTTTTTAAATTCTACCAGACATAGGTCGGGGCTACAAATTCATTCACAAAAATGAAAAACATAATTACCATTTCTTTAAAAGGGATTGAGCAATACTTATTGAAATTTTTTAAATCTATGTATAATGTAGTAAAAAGAAAAACACAAAGTTTTAAAATGTATGTATTTAATACTTCATGATCAAAATGGATTTAAAATTCTAATAAATTTTAAAATTCTGCAGTCAAATCTGATATGACATCCATGCTTGAATGAAAAATTTCAAATGAGATAACTTTTGCTCTTTAAAGCTTTTATTACATTCTGTGTTATTTGGGGATTTCCCTAATTTCAAATAAGATACTTTTTGCTCTTAAAAGCTCTTATTACATTGCTTGTTGTTTGAGATTTCTCTCATTCTCAAACCGTGTTTGAGTGAAACTATGTTATAGAAGTGCCATGTTTTACAGGGGATACCTGTAGACCCATTGACAAATAAAATAGAGTTGAGAGCCTAGAAGTATACCCTTGCATGTATGGTTGGCTAATATTCGACAAGGGAACAAAAATACTTATAACATATTCTTCCCCAATTGAAAAAATATTTTATCTAATAAATGATATTAGGAAAACTAGGTAACCACATATAGAAGAATGAAATTGGAACCTTACCTTACACAATTTGTACAAATAAACTCAAAAATAGATTAAAGATATACATAAGACCTGAAACCATAAAACTTCTAGAAAAAGATATAGGAGAAAAAGCTCCTTGATTTATGTCTTGGCAACAATTTTTTTTTTTTGGATCTGACCCTAAAAGCATAAGCAGTAAAGGTAAATATTAATAAGTGGAACTACATGAAACTAAAAAGCCTCTGTACAGAAAAAGAAACAATCAACAAAATGAACAGGCAATCTATGGAGTGGGAGAAAATATTTGCAAATGTTATGTCTCATAAAGAATTAATAAATAAAATATGTAAAGCATTCATACAATTCAATAGAAAAATCCAAGCAATCAAATTTAAAATTTGGCCCAGGAACTGAGCAGATGTTTTTCTAAGAAGACATACAAATGGCCAATGGGCACATGCAATGGTGATAGACCTCACTAATCATTAGAGAAATGCAAATCAAAACCACAATGAGACCACCTCACACCTGTTAGAATGGCTGTCATCAAGAATACAAGAGATAACAATTGCTGGTGAGAACGGGAGAGAATAGGGAGCCCTTGTGTTCAGTTGGTGGATATATAAATCAGTGCAGCCGCTGTAGAAAACAGTAGGAAGCTTCCTTGAAAGATTAAAAATAGAACTATACCATATGATCCAACAATCCCACTTCTGAGCATCTATCCAAAAGAAATCAAAACATCTCAAAGAGGTATCTGCATCCTCATGTTTTCAACATTATTCATAATAGCCAAGAAATGGAAACAACCTAAGTGTCCATTGATGGATGACTAGATAAAGAAAACGTTGTATATACATACAAAGAAATACTATTCAGCCTTTAAAAAGGAAAGAAATTCGGACACATGCTAGCATATCAATAGGCTTTGAAAACATTATGTCAAGTGAAAAAAGCTAGATACAAAAAGGCAAATATTTGTATCATTCCATTTACATGAGGTACCTAGGGCAGTCAAAGTGATGGAGACAGAAAGCAGAATGATGGGGCTGCGGGGAGGAGAAAACGGGGAGTTGCAGCTTGATGGAGAAGCATTTAAATCATACAACATGAAAATATTCCAGAGGTCTGCAAAATGTGCATATAGTTAATAATACTGTAAAATACTTTTTTAAAATGTTGTTTTTTTAAAGAGAAATTTATTTTAGGCAGATAAAAAACTTCCCTTGTTTTATTCTGTTTAGATAGATGGATAGATGATAGATATAAATGCATGGATATAGATACAAATATACAGATGTGTTTCCCCCTCATGCATTTTTACATAAATAATACTTTACACAATGATTGTAACATTACTTTATAATATATCTTGGAGATTATTTCCTAACAGTAAATAAAAATTCCATTCTTTAAAGACTAAGTTAAGAAGTAATATGTGAAGAGAAATCCTTTTTTAGCTTCAAAGTAAACAAGACTAAAAAAGAATCTCAGCTCACATTTGCATGTAGTGAGAAAGGAGTACATTTATTTAAATTCTTGCTCTAATAAAGTTGGAATCTGAGCATTACATCTTAACCAAAAATGATGGAACCTTCGCTAGGATTTTTTGTTTTTTTGGTTTTTTTGTTTTTGTTTTTCATAACTCCTCTGAAAATATATTTAGGGGTAACTTGAACATTCCATGATCAAATACATAAAAATGCTAGAAAATATATATCAAATAGATTTTTATGCATTTACAATTTCCCAAGAAAGTGGAAGAAAAGCATCTAGGGGACAAGCCTAACAGGGGACTTGAAAACCAGTGTGCTAAGTATTATAAAAAGTGAAGCTCCACTGGCCTTAGGGTAACCAGACAATGTGTACGATATTTTAATCGCCATGAGAGACTCACAAATTATTCTTGGCCTCTGTCTCCTTGGACACTTGGAACTTAGACTCTTACACAGTCATGAATTTTGAAGAGCTATACTTTTGATTTAGGGGAAAAAATCTAGTCTCTTCATTAACAAAGCAATAATTACAATAAAAAATTAGCCAACGTATTAAAAATAGTCAAGGAGAGAATTAGTAAACTATAAAAAAGTGCTGAGAAAACTATCGATAATGCGGCACAATGGAAGGGTGCTGCTGGAGATCACTGCCTGATTAGAAACCCTGGGTCCCACTTTCCTGGCGTGTAGCAGCCCACCTTGCTGCCACCACCACTGCCCATTGCTGTTGTCATCATCAAAACTGGTGCCACTGCTGATGCCAGAGACACAACCAGAAACTAGGATCAGGAAGAGTGTTTGTCCTTTCCAACCGCCTGCAAATAACCTGTCAGTATTTCTCACTACCAGGAACTATTGGTTTGCTGGGAATTCCTTCACGTTGTGATTTCAGTGATTCTCTTATATTATACCAAAAGCGATTTTATTAAAAAAGGATGAACCCATTTTCTGTGTGTAAAAATAAAAAAACAAGGCAAAATAAACCAAACAGGCCAAGGAGTCTAGCAATTGTGGTTGGAAGGATTGACAACATTTAGCAAAGCACAGGCCTGTGGAAGTTTGAGCTGAGAACAAATGGGAAAGCACACGGTGCTCTCAAAAAAAATCACCCCAAACTCCTCTAGTGAGGGGAGGTACACGGTAAGGAAGGTTAAACATTGTCGTGCAGTTATAGTTAGGTAAATATTAAAACTGAAAAGGAGGAGGACAGGACATAAAGGTACAAGTGAGCCAACTCTTTCATTCCTTAGCTGGAGTTAATTACTGATGTCAAAAATGATGCATCAAGAAAGGAACAGAATTACTTCACTTAACAACGTGGAGGCGGCTCACTGCTGGACTGAGAAGATAAGTGATTAAAGATTGTTCATTCTTACGGTGGGGGGAGGCATAGGAAGCGATGGGTTAGGAGACTGCTGGTTTTCAATTTGACCCTTCTCAGCTACTTCAGCTTTTAGTCATATTTCTGTATTATTTTGGAAACAAATAATCAAACAACTTGAACGAAAACTTCAAACATAAAGATACATAACTCACGGTGTGATTACAAGTAGAGGCAAATTCTGTTGGCTGTTGGAGATGACTCTTGAAGCAATTGGTTTGCTGGGAATTCCTTCATGTTGTGATTTCAGTTGATTCTCCTATGTTATATCAAAAGCTATTTTTATTAAAAATGGATGAGCCCATTCTCTGTGTGTGTTTATTTGTAGAGTATGATAGGTGACCACACTTGAATTTGGGGAGCGTGAATTACTTTAGTCCATCATTTTAACTACTGAGTTTATATTTGCATTGTTCAAGTTCCCTTAGGCGGACAAAAGAAGAACAAACAAAAACTGGAAAAGGCCAGGAGGCAAAAACGTACCGGGAACCAGCCAACTGATGGTACAGTCATTTTTCCTTCCTCCCTCACATCTCTATTCTCAGCCTGTCTGCTTCATTATTATTTCTCTACAGATACTTTTTTCTCAGCTCTCAGACTTCATTGCTGAGGGTGAAAATGTCAGAGTCTCAGCATTTACATACCCTGTGATTAATCAGGAGGGATTTATCACATCTCTGAACTCCAGTTCCAAATTCTTACGAGAGACTATCCCAGTGGCTCAGTTTAGCAGCTTCATTGGTGAATCTGAACCCAAACACCTTTGGCTAGCCAGCGTGGTGGTGGTGGTGGTGGTGGTGGTGGTAAAGCTGATGGTTATGGCTTTGCATGCTATAGATAGAGCACAAGTTAGCAAAATCACTCCAAAGGGCACCTGCCGCCTGTCTGTAGATTAGTTAAGGGTATGCACGCACAATGCTGATGGCCCAGCTCAATCTGGGCACCTTTCTGTTTATCATCTTGCAATTTGCTTAGTGAAGGGGTGATTTATGAGTTGCCAAGTAAAGGGAAAAGTCTAGTGATTTATGATTACAGCATACAAAGCTATGTTTGAATATTTAAACAATGTCAATCTGAGGCAGAGCAGGGCCTGATTTAAATGGTCTATAAATAAAATTTTATTATCGATTGTTGTACTAAAGACAAAACAGATCATTTTTGGTTTTAGAGGATAAGAAAGAGATAAATACAGTTTTCAAAATTTGACTAACAAACAAACAAACAAACAAACAAACAAACAAACTCTAAGGCTCAAGTTTTTTTCTCATTGCCCTAATTTCAAAGTGAAGGAGATAAAAAAATCTGGAGGGGTTGAGAGGCATGAGAACAAGTCAGGCATTTTTTGAAGAAATATGACTATTAAAGATAGTCTTAAAGATGAAAGAAGTCAGTTTCTTGTATATGTCATGAGTAGATGATTCTAGGTAGAGTGGAAGGAAAGGATAGTTATTGAAAACTAATGAGAATAAACTAAAAGTGTGAGAAGCCTATTTGGTCCAATTTAAAAGGATACATAGAGGAAAGAAAAAACTCTATGTAGATTTATTCCTCATGTTCCTCTGGAACAAATAATAATAGTAATTGGTAAAAATAGAAAGTTTTTAAAGAGAAACACCAAGGGGAATAATGTGTTTCTCCTAATATAAAAATAAATAAATAGCTATACAAATTAAAGTAGTGTTGTGCTGGTCTAAAACCTAACAAACAGATCAGTAAAACAACAAAAAGGACTCCTGAGAGTGACCCAGAAATTCAAAAAGCTCTTAAAATAGTTAATAAAGAAAATATCACAAATCAATGATGAAATAGCATAGGGGAAGTGTTACATCCTTGCTTCACATTATATGGCCAGTAAAATCCAGCCTAAAAAGAACAGAAATAAAACCGAGGGAAAGAAGTAATACTTTTAAGATAAACTATGAAAATAGAGGAATTTTACCTGGATTTGTATGAAAAATGACTTCCTTCTCTTAAAAGCCAGGAAAGAAATCTCTGTTGCTCAGCTTTGCTGTGACTCTCGAGTCAAGGGGGAGCTGACACATCATGAAGTGCAAGTGACTTTCTTCCACCTGAAGAAACTGTCTCCCACGCAAGTCTGAATTGGCAGGATCAGGACCTGATGACGTAAAACAGTGTCCCTGACCCCGTGGTTGGAATCCAGATCTGTGCATCAGAATCTGCTGAGGTCAATAGGAACGTTCAAGATGGTGGGAAAGGCAAATGCCATGCCTGCTGCTGCCTCTCAGGATCACAGGAAAATTACAACTAAATTACAAAACAATCAACCTTGAGAATCATCTGACAGCTGCTTGAACAGAACCCTTATAACTAAGGATATAAAGAAGAGGCCACAATTTCAGATGGGTTGTTAACATTTTAGGAGTTATATAAATGTTTAATCACTATGTTGTTTAGTACACCTAAAACTGATAAAAATGTATTTTATTTATCAAAATAAGTCATAGTACAAAAAACAAAATTATAACTCACAGTACAAAAAATAAAATCTCCTCAGGTAAATTGTGAATAAATGAGTGAAACAAGAAAAAGAAAAACAACAACAACAAAAATTTTCAAGATACTAAAAGAAATCCACGTTCTTAGGTATATAGTAAATTAAAAACTCTGGCAATGAAGCTCAGGACTCTACATATTTTAATCTGCCTTTGAAGCACACCATCAAGTTTTGATAATTACTAGCTTAAAAGAAGCATTGTTGGGAGTTCCCTGGTGGTGTAGTGGCTTAAGGCCTCGGTGTTGGCGCTGTCAGCGCTGCGGCCTGGGTTCGATCCCCAGTCAGGGAGCTACCCACATACCAAAAAGCAAAAAACAAACAAACAAACAAAAAAAAGAAGAAGCATTGTTAACTAGGCAAGAAGGAAGGGTTTTTAACTGAGGTATTAGAACATTCTATGATATGTGTATTGTGACATCCCAGAGATGTCTACAGAAACGCAGGTTCCCAGAGTTATGACCCCTGTACCCACCCCTCATATCCTGTGCATTCTGTTGGCGTGCACAGCATGCACTTGGCATGTTCTGCTCAAAATCAATTTTGCAAAGTGAAAAGAGAAATCTCTCTATATAAAGTTTAAGAAGATTTTCCATCATTTGGAGAAAAAGCAGTAAATTATCTGTCATTTGTTATTACTGGCTTTTGTGAACAAATTTCTGTTGACTATGTCTGGAATAACAAATTGATTCATTCAATCTTCATTTCACCTTCCTTTTAGTTTGAGAGGTTAGAGAGCCAAACCTCCTCTTTGCCAGGCTTCTTGGCTGTTGGAGTTAATGGATGAAAATTAGCTTCTGCCAATTAGATTGACTCACTTACGTCTGGATCAGAGAAGTATGGCAGCAGGCCGTCTTTATGCACACACTGTCGGTGAGACAGCAGAGCTCGCAGCATCTCTCTAGTGGTATACTTTCCCCAGTTTCTCAGCATTTGAGACACCGGAGACTTCTTGATTTGGGGACA